>CALYDF020004012.1:0-23101 GCA_944474145.2 Dicrocoelium dendriticum
TAGGGTGGCGACAGTTTGCCATCAACCCACACTCTGCCCGAACTATGCGTTTACACCGCTTTGATAATGTTTACGTATTTATCAGGCACATCTTTTTTCAGAAGACAGTCCCAAAGGGCACATCGATCGACTGGGTCGAAGGCACTATTTATGTCAAGAAACAAGACAACGGTGGGTCGCCAATAAACATGGCGATGCTCCAACACTTGACGCAAGGTGAAGATATGGTGGATGCAACCCCGACCTCGACGAAATCCGGCTTGCTCTTCACGAATCTCGCTTTCACGAATGCCAGTCAGTCTGTGGAGAATGATAAACGCAAGCAATTTGAGACAATTTAGATCAGAGTGATTCAGAACAGGAGTCTCCCTTGCAAATTGTGACTACGACGGAGCGGTTCCAGTTTGTCGGGACAATCTCCTCCCAAAGTTTCACTAGCAACTCGTGTAAATCATCTACTAGAGCAGGTCCCCCGAATTTGGAGGGCTGGAAGAATGCTATCTGCTTCTGCGGCATCATGCAATTTCAATAGCCTGATCACACGTTCGACTTCTGCGCGTGAGTGTGGATCCGAGGAGACGGTTCAGGGAGAAGGGCGCTAGATGCCCGAAAAAGAAAGAGATAACATAGGTTGGTTAAACTGCTTTGCAGTGTTCGGCCCAACGCTCCAAACAGGAGAGGCGGAATAACTAACGATGATTACTAACGGTAGTGGCTGTTTCCACCATCGAGGCACGATGAGACCACTAGGTTTCGCAGTCTTTCTTCAGGCTAGCACGAAATTTTGCCCTGAGGTTTGTGTTCGCTTCCAGCCGCAATAAGTCGGCGAGCATCTAGAAGTTCCAGAGACTGTGTAGAGACCCAATGTTCAGTTTGGCAGTTTGATTTGCCACATGAAGATATGCCTGCTGATAGTAACGTTTGACGAATATGCGACCAGTGATCTTCGACGGTGTTCAGTGGGCGCTTACTCAGCCCGGATGTCAGCGCACTTTGATACACATTCAGAACACCTGGCTTCGCCAGCTGGTTGGTGTCAATCCGTTCACATCGACATTGCGAACGTCCACCGAAACGCACCCGGAGGTCGGCACAGACAAGTGCGTGGTCAGAGTCCACGCTCGTGCTCCAAATCGAGCGACAGTTTTGGACACAGCCTCTCCAGCGGTAACTGATCGCGATATGATCGATTTGCGTCCATGGCTGGCCCGAGGTTGGTGGGCGCCAAGTCACGCTTCTGCGGGTGCTATGCCGAAAGTTTGTGCTCGCGAGAAACAGACGAGCATCTTCACACAGCTGTAGCAATCGTTAATCGTTGTCATTACGGGAGCCTACACCATGTTGGACGTCCAGATGAAGCTCATCAACGGACAGTTTTCCAACTTGGGCGTTTAGATCACCAGCAAGCACCACAGTATCCGTGATTCTTCTGTGACAAAGGAGATCGTGAAGTTGCTGATAGAAATCGTCTTTTATCGTATCAGTGTTACAATTTGTAGGGGCGCATGCCGCAAAGACAAACAGACACCGTTTGTTCCCGCGCGACTTCGTAGCATGGAACGAACCATCTAATCTAACGGCGCACATCCGGCTGTTGACTGGGATCCAATCGACCAGGGCAGCTTCAGCCCAGGGACTCATAACAATGCCGACGCCAGATTGACCGGCATTTGCAGGTGCATCATCGCCAGACAGGCGTAATGAGAATGTGCCGCCAGTGTCGCGTGTGGGGGATCGCACGGTAAGCACGGTGCTCGAATCTTGCAGGCGGGTTTTTGATAAAAAGCAAATACCGATCGATGGGATCTCTAGTGTGTGGGCAAGTGCTGTTTGTTGCCCATCCTGTAGCAAATTGCGCACGTTGGGGCATGTCAGTCTTAGCGAGACTCGAAGTCTCCAAAGAGAAACGGATGAAATGATGTAGTCTGCTTGGTTGAATATGGACTTTTCGACTGGAATGGAGCGACGCCGTGCGACTGTGTGAGTTGGAACTAGAAGACAAGCGACTATTGAAGCAAGGTGGGGGAGGGCCAAGAATTGGGGGATTGAAAATGGGGGGGATATAAGTAAAGTTGAAGCGGGAGGATAAGGATGAAAAAGCGCAGAGGGAATAAGAAGACGGGAACGCCTGAGTAGTAGCATCCATACCCTTATCCACCCTGCTCGATGCAGCAGGTAGAGCGACACTTATTATCTTTTGCGACAACCAGAGCATCAAGATATTGTTAGAAAAAAAGGCAAAGTATTGCATATACATGCATACATGCACACACATATATATATATGCTGAGGTTGATGTTGCATGTACTATGCTTCTTCACCGCAGTTGGGCAAAACCGATTTACTCCTAAACTGAATTTTTTTAACCAGTATAAAAATAATTTTCTTTTTATTTGATTTATCGTTCTCAGATTCTGCCTAATTTTTCGTGTCTCTTTTTCTTGTTTGTTTTCCTTCAAGTTCGTTGTTGGTCGATTGATATCCCCGGTGTGGCTGCGCTTGTGTCTAGTATCCGTCTAGTATCCTCCTCTCCCATTAGTTGCCTCAGTAGACTGAACCGTTGCTTGGTGGACGGGATACAGAATCCTCGAAGTCTTCTTAGACTCAAATATTGGTTCCAGGTGCTGCGGACTACGGTCCAGCCACCGCTTTGTTTACGTCTGGTACGTATGATTCTTAACACAGCTACACCTAAATGCTGCTGCTGTGCATGTGGTGCGCTGAGGCTGGTGGTGGCTAGATCCTGACAGATGATCTACCCACTGCTGGTACTGTTGCGCCATAGGCTCATGTCCTGAACCCTCCTTGAGGCGGTCGCTGAGTGGGAGATGGGGTACGCCATTCTACCAGCTAAGATCCACGACAGCAATGCACATGGGTCAGTGAACTGACCATGTGCTAGACCCGCTGTCTTTCAAGTGTTCATTTAATCGAAGGCTTTGGCTGAGGACCCGAGTCGTTCTCCTGTCAGCTGTGGGCGCCCTGGCAGTATCCTAGTCCATCCTCTTCGGAAGTTAGGAAGTGGTCGATGGCTCTCTTCCCGTAAAACAGAGCCATGGGAGACAACAGACCTATGGGTTTTAAGCTCACAGCTCGATCGGCGTAGTGGACGAGTGCCACGCATTGTCCGTGAAATTGGGAGGGCACATCCTGGTGTACAATGGTTTGCAAATGCCCGCCTCAAGCCAAGCAACCCCTGGTCAAATTGGTGCAAACCCGCCAAAACCCTCCTGCGTCTGGCCGTGGTCGCACGTGCGTACCGTACCACGGTCGCAAAACATATAATAATTGTTCCAGTACCTCAAAGGCTGCGTGTGACGGCCGTCAAGCAGATCCCCATCTGTCTAGGCAATCACATTCCCGAGCTGGATCTGCTCCCCACTGCCGTGTGGGCCAGACTATTGAGCCAAAGACTCCGGGCGGAGTCCCCTCAAGCAAACCTCCAAACAACGCACTGCCTTGTGGGTAAGGCTATTAAACCAAAGGCTCCGGGCGGAGTCGCTCAAGCAAACCTCCGAAGCACAACGACCACCTCGCGTGCGATTGCCAACCAATGCAATCGTATGCCTGCGCGCAAAGCACTCAGCATCGGATGCTGGAACGTGCGCACACTACTGGACCGGAACTCCAGCGAGCGCCCCGAGCGACGCACTGCACTGGTCGCGATGGAACTGGCGCGCTACTTTATTGATGTTGCGGCCTCCAGTGAAACCCGGCTCGCTGAGCAAGGTAAGTTGCATGAAGCAGGCGCTGACTACACATTCTACTGGGTGGGCAACGCCACCTCAGCACCACGTGAACATGGGGTCGGATTCACAATATCCGATCGCATCTATGGCCAGCTGGTGCGTGAACCAACAGGCATCAGCGCGCGACTGATGACTGTTCGCCTACGACTCAGAAGAGGTAAGTTTCCCACTTTTATAAGCACCTACGGTACGACCATGTGTTATCCTGATGACACGTGTGATCAATTCTACACTCAGCTATCCTCCGTGATACAGTCCGTGCCGAGGAGCGACCGACTATTTCTGCTGGGTGATTACAACGCGCGCGTTGGGCGTGATGCATCGGTGTGAACAGATGTTATCAGTCCGCATGGCATTGGTTCAGCGAATGCGAACAGTGGCAGGCTGCTCTCACGGTGTGCCACTCACGGCCTGACGATCACGAACACTCGGTTTGCATTGAGTGCGAGTGATATAGAAACATGGACGCATCCACCGAGTGATCACGCTCACCTGCCCGACTATGTCCTCGTACGTCAGCGTGATATGCGTGAAGTGCGCATGACACGTGTACTGCGTGGAGCTGAGTGTGGCACTGATCACAAATTGGTGTGGACCAAATTGTACATATATTTCCTAAATCTATGTATTGTACTCCGGCCGTGAATCGGCGTAACATTCTCTCCTTGGTAACGTAGAGAAACATATTGTGCTGGAGGAGGCGATGGCTGCACGCCTGCATGCCAGAGTAGGCGACGTGTGGCACCACATTCGGGAATAGGTAACAGCTTCCGAGGAGACCATCGGGCGCGCAAACTGTAAGCGGCCTAAGTGGTTTGATGAGAACAATGCGACGATCGGCGCATTGGTGTCTGAAAAGAATACAGCATTTGCTGCACACGTTGCAGATCCCAGTGACTTGGGGAAGAGGAGTCCGTTACGCAAACTCCGACGGCAACTGACCCGAGAGTTATTTCGCACAAAATATGCATGCTGGAAGGAGAAGGCGAAGCAGATGGAATGCTACGCCGAACGCCGTCAACACAAGGAATTCTTTGACTCCTTGAGCGCGGTGTATGGACCGAGATTGGAGCCGCTGAGGAGCTGGTCTACGGTACGCCAGGCGCTACCTACACACCGACTGCAGACATAATGCAGATCCGGCAAAATCACTTTGACTGTCTCTTGAACAACTGTTCAGATATCGACTAGGCTACATTGAACTGGCTGAATCAGCGCGATGTGAAGACGAGTCCGGCGGACACGCTGACACTGGATGAGACGCAGAGAGCAGTTGCCCAGCTGCGAAACGGCAAATGTGCTGGGGCCGACGGGATCTCGCCTGAAGTATTGAAACACGGCGGACCCGCGTTGGTGACTGCGCTGCACCGCTTGGTGCAAATGGTATACATTGAGGAGGAGGTCCCTTCTGTGCTGAAGGATGCGCTTCTGCTACCACTGTACAGGGTCAAAGAAAGCAAACAATGTTACACGAGTTATCGTGGCATCAATGTGCTGAGTTGTGTGGGCAAGGTGATTGCCCGATTCCCGCAGTGTTCCAGGATGCGGTGGGTTTTCGTCTGGGAAGCGTTCTCCCCATAAAAAACCACATATGTCCGTTTAACAACCCTGTGACGTGGCGGACGTGACTCGCCACTAAATAAAGTCATTGCAGTTGCTTCAAGCTGGCGAAGCATTGTATTCCAGCAACGTTATGCTGTAATCCTGGGGAGCATTGGGCCCCTGTTTGACAAAGGAACAAACGAAAGGCGTATGAACCGAGCAATCAGCAACCGGCTCCCAATGGGCGCGATTTCCTGAATTCGCTCCGCTGCCTTATGGGCAGCGGGCTCCGGGTGGTGTCCCGTAAGTCAACACCCTACTTCGGCTTGGGCAACCGGGTAGTATCTCGCCCTCTGATGGAACCATGGACATTGTTGCGTTCTTTTTTCTTTTACTATTTCTGTACCTTCTTTTGAACCCCATGGTTTCTAATGGCGTTACGTCTATTCTTAGACATATATATATATATATATATATATATATATATATATACAAATATATATATATATACCTTACGAGTGTGATGTCAGCTGATCAGCAGAGAGACACAGCAAGCTTCGTATCCGCGTGTCGAAGGCAGCGGCGGCATTCAGGAGCTAGAGTACCGAGTGTGAAACAACCATCAGCTTACCAGTGGCACGAAGCTGATGGTATACAAATCCATGGCGCCGTCCGCTTTTCTATACGGCAGTGAAACGTGGACGATGTACCGGCGGGATGTGCGATATCTCGAGCGGTTTCATCAGCAGTGTTTGGACGGATTTTGCGCATCGGATGGGGCGACAGAGTTGCGGACACGAAAGTGTTGCGTCGAAGTGAAGTGTATGCAGTGGACTGCATAATTTTTCTGAAACACCTTAGGGGGCTCGGTCATGTGAGTCCTACGGATTCGACGCGGATACCATCAACACCATCATAAACAGCAGTACATCAGCCATTTGAACTGATGCTTCGCTGCCATACAAACAAGAGCACCAATAAAATAGAGAATAAGAAGAGGGAGAGAAGAGGGACTTGCATGGAAACCTAAATGCCCAAAGCAAACATTCAGGGTCAAGGCGCTTACACCTTGTGTAGACAACATACCATCACAAACAGCTGGCTCTGGTGCAAACATAAGGCGGCTTCGGCGAGACAGCTTCCTTGCGGCTTTCACTGCCCCGCGTCATAATCAGCCATTACCACGCAGATAACCCTGCACCAAACACACTTTAATCAGGCAATCCGATTAGAAGACGGCAGAAGACGCGCCACTGGTGTCTAATGGGAGCCATGTCCTGTAAAGTCTCGAGCCAAGCACAAGGCGAGTCACGTGGACTCCAGCCCGAAAGGCGAGACAAACCAACGGCACCCAGTTTGATCGTCATTGACTTCATTTCCCGTTGCCAAGTCAATTTTTCTGCACCGCGACCCATGCGCCACCCTACACCTGGTAGACTGAACAAGGCCCTCCTAGGTAAGCGGTGACCAGGCATACGTAGCACGTGCCCGAGCCAACGCAAGTTATTTAGTGCTATCTGTTGTTCTAGGGAGCTAGCATGATTATCACTAACTAGTACTCGCCTACGCACATCTTCGTTGCGGACACGCTGGTGCCATCCGACTCCAGCAATGCTGCGCAGGCAACGATGGTCAACGACTTGAAGGCGCTTTAGATAATCAGAACCAAGCGGCAAAGTCTCACTACCATAGAGCAGAACGGCCCTCACTGTAGCCTGGTATACACGGAGTGTCAGACGAAGGGAAACTCCCTTCTGTCGCCAAAGGTGCCGCAGGTTCAAGAAGGCAGCTCTGCAATGCGTCAGCTGACGTCAGTTTCTATGCGCCCATCATTATTGATGCATCTGCCAAGATAAGTGAAATGATCAACCACCTCGAGTTCCTCGTTAGCAAGCGTCAAGGGATCATCAAGTGGCTGGTGGTCCTGAAGCAACACTTTGCATTTTGAAGATGCAAAGCGCATACCAAATAATGAGATTACTCTAGCCAGGCTATTCAAGGTTGATTGTGCCGCCCCAACATCGTCGAAAATCAAGACGATATCGTCTGCATAATCTAGATCAACTAATCTTTCACCAGGCAGCACTTCAACGACTACATCGTGAGGTTCCGCAAGGGAACACTCCATGAAGGAATCCACGACGAAATTGAACAAAAATGGGGTAATCGGATAACCCTGACGAACACCACTTGTGGTCGGAAAGCTATCCGATGGGACGCCGTAGACCATGACGCGGCACGTAGTGTTCGAGTATAGGGCACGTATTAATTTCACATATTTCGTGGGAACACCTTTCCGCGCAAGTATTTCGAACAGAATCGGTCGATCGACTGAATCGAATGCACTCTTGAAATCGATGAACAGTTACTGTCGATCTGCGCTATGTGTGCCACTGCTGTAGCACTATCCGCAGTGTGAAGATATGGTCTTTACAACCACATCCTGGGCGGAAACCGGCCTGATCTTCCCTAATCCGAGATTCCCGTTCCGCAGTGAGGCGATGAACGAGAATCGAGGCCAGTGATTTTGTCACAACTGGCGTTAGGCTAATACCCCTGTAGTTAGAACAGTCTGTGCGACTATCCTTCTTGTATATTGCCACTATAATCGATTCGCTCCAATTAGCCGGGACATTCTCTTCCTTCCAGATACATTCAAATAAGGAGGTCAGTGCTTTGCAGTGGACCTCACCTGCATCCTTAAATAGTGCAGGTGGGAGGGAATTCGGGCCAGCGGCACGAAATCGATTGGTTGCTGTGATTGCATTTTGGATGTCGGCCTCCGATGGTGGCTCTAAACTAACCGTCCATGGCTCGTCCTGCATCGCCTGAGTAGGAAGAGGTCCGGGTGCAAGGGGCAGCTGAACTGATCTTGAAAGTGTTCCGCCCAACGAGCCATACGGTGCTCCTTATTGCGAATCAGCGCACCCGCGCTGCCTCTTACTGTCTCACTGACGCCTGATTTCCTGGGATCAGTAGTGCTGATCAGCTGAAAGAGCTTGCGGTAATTGCCTACTGCTCCTCCCTCCTCCATTTCTTGAGCCCTATTTGTCCACCAGGCTTCCTTGTCAGCACGTAAGCTCCGCTTTTGTTCGCGTCTGGTAGCCCCTCTGGTGACACTGTGCTCAGAGGCAGCCAGGAGGTTTCTTCTGGATTCCAAAAGGTTCATAGACCTCTCAGATATTCATTGACTGGTGCGCTGATGATGGATAGTTCCACAAGCAGATGCTCCTGCGTCGTGCATGTCGGCCGAGGTCCTGTTTCACTGAAGCCCAGTGTCATTAGAACAAGATAGCGAAATTTCGGTATGCAGTGCTTCTTGATAGGCTTGCTTGATTGAGGGATGAGACAAATTCTCAGTTGCCAATCGCGGAAGAAGTTTGGTGCGCCTCGCGGTAAAGTTCATGGAGAAACGGCAGCGTACAAAGGCATGATCAGAGTCGACACAGGTACTCCAGTACGATGGGCAATCCAGGATGAAACCACGCCATCTGTAACTTCTGGCAATGTGGTCAATTTGGGTCAATCGCTGGCCAGCTACAGGAGGACGCCAAGTGGCAATTCGGCGCCCACTGTGTCTAAAAACAGTGCTACTAAGAAACAACTGGTGCTCCGCACATAGTTGCAGCAGACGCTCCCCGTTGTCAGTCCGTTCTGAGTTCAACCCATAATTTTCACCCAGCTGAGCTTCTGAAGAGCTCAGACGCCCTACTTGTGCGTTCATATCCCTTGTAAGTACTATGATATCTGAGCTAGTAGCACTGCGTAGTAGCGCGTTCAGTTCGTGATAGAATGTGTCCTTGAGAGCATTTGAGCAACAGTCGGTGGGAGCATAAGCGGAAATCACAAACAGACAGCGTGTTGTACTACTTCGTGAATCAACCTTAGCTGATGTCGTCAAACGGGCTGCACATAAACGGCTGTTCACCGGAATCCAATCAACGAACGGTGGCATAGCCTTGGAGCTTAGAATGATACCTACACTAACTTGATCGGTGAATGCTACATCCGCGTCTCCGGATGCGTGCAAGCAATGAGGAGAGGATAAGCCGGGTGCAGTGAATTCAACAACTCCATTAGGTTCATTGATCCTAGTTTCGGACACACGACACGCATCAATACCCAGTGTGTTTAAGGTGCGTGCGAGTGCAGCCTGTTGACCTGTCTGTCTTAGAGTGCGAAAGTTGAATGTCGCCATGGAAACGGGATGGCGTGGCCTTATAAGGGACTTTTGCCGATAGGCGTCCGATAGGTGTGGTGGGATGGTGGCTGCAGATGGTTCTACTCCAGTGGCACTTCGGTTGCTGTCAATTAAGCTGGGAATAATAGAAGGTTAGTAATGGGGGGCTCGGGATGGGAGTAAGGGAAAAACGTGGAAAAGACAGAAGGGAGGCGCCAGCAGTAGCATGTTTTCGTTGATCCGGCCTGCTGTATGCAGCAGAAAAGGCGACCCTTGTCAATCTGCGCAACGGCCGATGCATGATGAAGTTAATGTTTGAAGAAAATGTCATAGTTGTATGTGGACTGAGATACTGCCAGGACGCCGAGACCTGGACAGGGGGATGATTAGAGTCCTCATCCAAAGTTTTGGTTCAAAAGTCTGTCCGCAAAGCAACGGGGAGATGGCAATGATTTAGTTTTACAGAAATGGACGCCATCCCATTTAAAACCCCCAACCCGGCGGACCAGGAGACAGTTTGTCTGACCTCTCATCACTGACCAACCTGGTAGGAGTAGCTCTCAAGATGCCCGGAGACACTACCTAGTATAGCTCAATGGGTCAATGAGGTAAGCAAACCGTCGCACCACGTTAAGGTCCAGTCTCGTTGCGACGGGTCGCGGATACCGAAACAACTAGTACATGGTCAGCTGAGTTTTGGGAAGCGACATGTAGAGAAACCAAAGCTACGTTATCAGGACATGATCAAAGTGAGTCCACCACGTTCTAATCTTGATTGCAGGTCATGGGAATCGAAGGCGGTTGATCAGCGTGCATGGCGCGAGCTGATCACGAAGGCAGTTGCCGAGGTGCGGAAGGAAGGCTTCATGCATGCAGAGAAGAAGCGACAAGTGCGGAAGCGGCAAGCACCGATGGGTTGTATTCCATCGACATCGAGTGCATGGTGCTGTAGCACATGCGGTCGCGAGTGCCTGAGTCAGGCAGGCCTAGTGAGCCATGAGCCAGAGCACTCGGGACCACCACCGAAGCGACGACCGGTGCTGCGGAGAGGGTAGACAGAACCGGCGAGCGTTTGTAGGTACGCTGGATTCGATTTACTAACTGTGTGCTTGCATACTAAGTCTCTTAAGTTCACGGAGCGGGCTTGCAATTTTGTACTAATGCTCTTCTTTCTCATATTAATCTCTATCTGTACTAGCTTCTGTAAAATTGCACACGTCGCTGAAGCTAATCGTAGTTAATTACGATATCATTGTCGCGTTTGTGGCACTTTGTTAAATATATATTTTCTGATCTCTTGAACCTATCGCGGATTGGTTTGTAATCAATATTTTTATACCCATATTTAGTGAAGAGTTTTGTCGCCGTACCCGTATGGCTTACCCGATTTATTTGCTTTCATCTTGTCGTTTCGAGTGATTGGCTGTTGCCTGATATCCCCGGTGTGCCTGCGCTTGATGTGTATGTTAACAAGGTGCCTACCTGTCTATTACCCATTTACCCGATATGTAGATGTCACAAAGGTTTAACCAATCTTCCAGCAATTGATACCGCATTTGAAGGATACCATTAGCCACGTCTGATTGAGAGTAGTCGGAACTCCTTGGACCGATTGTTGGCATTGTGCAGTCGGGGAAACCAAAAAGCTACTGAGTTCCGAATTCTGGGAGTTCAGTTTAATTTTTTGCCCATTGACTTAACTCCTTTAACGATTTACTCGGCCGTTTCATGATCAACCGAAGAGACATTACGAGTGCAATGATAATATCGGATTGATTGATGAAGGTACGTTTGTGCTAAAGCTGCCAAATCCGGTGAGCGGATCGGCAAAGCTGTGCGGTTTACTCGGTCACCATTAAACAGGTAGAACGGAAGAACATCGAAAGATGTGGGACTTGGTAAGGAACGGTCCAAGTTGTTCTAGTTGTAAAGCTAGAAGCAAAGTGCAAAGGAACGACTTCGGAACCATCGCAGACTACACCACGCTAATATGGTTTGTCGTGAGGTTCCGAGTTTGATCAGGTATTTCCGCCAACTTCTTCACACCTGACACGTCACCGGCCAGCTGTTTCGTGGCTTCGCCCAACAATGTACAGCGATGGTGAATAGTGCACATCGCAATGGTTGGCCGATGGCCGAGTGGTCTGCACACTTGGCTTGCAATCATGAAGTCACCGGTTCGAATCCGCGTAGAGGCGGACATCCTTGCGGTCTGTTCAGACCCCGCGCGACTGGTGGCGGTCGCGTGGCAGCGAAGCGCCGTTACGGCGTACAGCGGACACGTTAATTTATTATGAATGTCTGGTTAACAGGCTCACAAATGACCTAACCAACGTATGTGACTGCATGGAAAGCGAGAGAGGATAGTGTCACTCAAGTCTACACCAACTTTACCCGATGACGCGTGAATACGTAGCATGCTGCTGAGCCAATCCATCATCGCTCAGACAGGTTTAAAGGAGACATTATTACGGCATCAAAGTGGCTATTTTCAAACACTGATGCACTTCAATATTGCTCAGCTAGCGCTTCCATCAGACATGAATTTTGCTCCCACGAACTCGGATTCAGGGCTTCCAAGCGGACTGAATAAGACCGCAGATCGGTTGTGTGAAAGAGAGTATCACCCTCTCGTAGTTGTTGTGTAAAATTGTGGTGGCATTGGTGTCTCACAACTAGGTCGCACAGATAATTAAGTGGTATATGCACTTTAGACTAGAAGTCCGACTTGGAAAAGAAAGCAAACATGTCTTCGGAACCCGTCGCGTGACTTTTAAATCAAAGCATCTGGTCGGTCATAGCCACCGCATCTTGGCGAATTGTCATTACGGGTTAGTGAAATGCTGACAGCCAATGGTCAATAGCACCTGCGTTTAAGGCTTACCAACAACACAGTTACAAGTAACTAATTGTCGCGAGCATACAAGGCGGTATTAGCCGGACAGCTTCCTTCTGGTTGTAACTGCCACATATCAGTCAACATTATTGCAGAGATAAGTCGGTATCACCCATAATCTAGGCTGGCATTTCGAATTGAACGACGTTAGTAAATGTGCCACTGGTGTCCGCTACGAGTTAGGAGCTATAAATTCTTAAGTTAAGCACAAGTTGGGTCGTTTCGACTTCCACCTTACTTGCGTAGTTAGTACTCTGTGTCATGCTACTTACGGCAGATGAAACAGTCATATACGATCGGCGTTTGGCGTACCCAATTAGCACGTACCCCGGTCAATGCGACGGTTTCAAGGTTATTTGTTGCTCTAAGTAACTGGCCAGGTTATTGTCATTTAATGCTCACCTGCGCGCATCAGCGTTGAGGACGCGCTTGTGCCATCCGGCGCGAGCAATATTCCGTGGGTAACAGTGATCAGAGATCTGAAGGCGCCTGCACTCTTCAGACCAGAGCGAACAAGAGGGTAATGTGATTCGGTATACACGACATTATATGCGAGTGTTTGGAACAGAGCATGGCGATCGGCGTAATGGGGGACATTTTTGAAAGGATGAAATCTAACTACTGTTGGTCTGCGACGTTTGACGTTGCTGAAGAGTGAATATTACTGCTTCTGCGGCCACGTCCGAGATCCCCATTCTATTGAGACATGGTGAACGTGAATGGAAGTAGGTAGCCTTGTAATTGCGGCCGTTAAGTTAGTACTCCTGCGAATAGTATGAATGGCGCGACTGGCTTGAGTGATGGTCACATTGGTCGTTTTGCCGTAGTTAAGAGGCTTGGTTTCCTTCCCTACGTTTTTGAACACGGTCAGTGTACCGCAGAGAAGTGCTGCACCATCCTCGAATATCGTCGTTGCGAGAACTTCCTGCTCGTCGGCTCAAAAACGATTGAGGGCTGTAATAATCTCTCGGACATCAATTCGGGACAGCTGGTCCTCCCAAGTAAACGAGCTTGGTTCAACCTGCAATGCTTGAACATAAACGCTGTGGGCTGAAATGCTGCCAAAGGTGTTCCGCTGAACAGGTTGCACGGCATTTCTCGCATTTAATTGTCTCGCTGGCGCATAAGCTGCGTAGTGCATATCATTTAGGAGAGTGTTTGGCGGTAACGTACTGTCGCAACAAGTACAGTGGATCGTGGTTTGTTAGGTTGGCTGAATTAAGGAGGAATGAGGATTGCAGTTCAGACGACTTTCCTCGCAAACTCGAAAGGGCAGAAGGCGGGGTGGTGTCCATTTCTGTAAAACTAAATCATTGCCACCTCCCCGTTGCTTTGCGGACAGACTTTTGAACCAAAACTTTGGATGAGGACTCTAATCATCCCCCTGTCCAGGTCTCGGCGTCCTGGCAGTATCTCAGTCCACATACAACTATGACATTTTCTTCAAACATTAACTTCATCATGCATCGGCCGTTGCGCAGATTGACAAGGGTCGCCTTTTCTGCTGCATACAGCAGGCCGGATCAACGAAAACATGCTACTGCTGGCGCCTCCCTTCTGTCTTTTCCACGTTTTTCCCTAACTCCCATCCCAAGCCCCCCATTACTAACCTTCCTTCTATTATTCCCAGCTTAATTGACAGCAACCGAAGTGCCACTGGAGTAGAACCATCTGCAGCCACCATCCCACCACACCTATCGGACGCCTATCGGCAAAAGTCCCTTATAAGGCCACGCCATCCCGTTTCCATGGCGACATTCAACTTTCGCACTCTAAGACAGACAGGTCAACAGGCTGCACTCGCACGCACCTTAAACACACTGGGTATTGATGCGTGTCGTGTGTCCGAAACTAGGATCAATGAACCTAATGGAGTTGTTGAATTCACTGCACCCGGCTTATCCTCTCCTCATTGCTTGCACGCATCCGGAGACGCGGATGTAGCATTCACCGATCAAGTTAGTGTAGGTATCATTCTAAGCTCCAAGGCTATGCCACCGTTCGTTGATTGGATTCCGGTGAACAGCCGTTTATGTGCAGCCCGTTTGACGACATCAGCTAAGGTTGATTCACGAAGTAGTACAAAACGCTGTTTGTTTGTGATTTCCGCTTATGCTCCCACCGACTGTTGCTCAAATGCTCTCAAGGACACATTCTATCACGAACTGAACGCGCTACTACGCAGTGCTACTAGCTCAGATATCATAGTACTTACAAGGGATATGAACGCACAAGTAGGGCGTCTGAGCTCTTCAGAAGCTCAGCTGGGTGAAAATTATGGGTTGAACTCAGAACGGACTGACAACGGGGAGCGTCTGCTGCAACTATGTGCGGAGCACCAGTTGTTTCTTAGTAGCACTGTTTTTAGACACAGTGGGCGCCGAATTGCCACTTGGCGTCCTCCTGTAGCTGGCCAGCGATTGACCCAAATTGACCACATTGCCAGAAGTTACAGATGGCGTGGTTTCATCCTGGATTGCCCATCGTACTGGAGTAACCGTGTCGACTCTGATCATGTCTTGGTGCGCTGTCGTTTCTCCATGAACTTTACCGCGAGGCGCACCAAGCGTCCACTCAGATTGGCAACGGAGAAATTGTCTCAGTCCTCTTTCAGGCAAGCCTATCAAGCGGCGCTGCTTATCGAAATTTCGCTATCTTGTTCTAATGACACTGAGCTTCAGTGTAATAGGATCTCGGCCGACATGCACGACACAGGAGCATCTGCTTGGATCACCATCAATCGTCACCGCACCAGTCACTGGATATCCGAGAGGTCGGTGAACCTGTTGGAAGCTAGAAGACACCACCCGACTGACTCTGAACACAATGCGACCAAACGGGCTATTGGATGCGAACTAAAGCGGAGCTTACGTGCTGACAAGGAAGCCTGGTGGACCAGTAGGGCTCAAGAAATGGAGGAGGGAGGAGCAGTAGGCAATTACCGTAAACTCTTCCAGCTTATCCGCACCACTGGTCCCAGAAAACCAGGCGTCAGTGAGACAATCAGAGACAGCGCGGGTGCACTGATACACAATAAGGAGCACCGTATGGCTCGTTGGGCGGAACACTTTCAAGATCAGTTCAGCTGCCCCTTGCACCCGGACCTCTTCCTACTCAGGCGATGCAGGACGAGCCATGGACGGTTAGTTTAGAGCCTCCGTCAGAGGCCGAGGTCAGAAACGCGATCACAACCCTTAATCGTTTTCGTGCCGCTGGCCCGAATTCCCTCCCACCTGCACTATTTAAGGTTGCAGGTGAGATCCACTGCAAAGCACTGACCTCCTTATTTGAATGTATCTGGAAGGAAGAGAATGTCCCGGCTAATTGGAGCGAATCGATTATAGTGGCAATATACAAGAAGGATAGTCTCACAGACTGTTCTAACTACAGGGGTATTAGCCTAACGCCAGTTGTGACAAAATCACTGGCCTCGATTCTCGTTCATCGCCTCACTGCGGAACGGGAATCTCGGATTAGGGAAGATCAGGCCGGTTTCCGCCCAGGATGTGGTTGTAAAGACCATATCTTCACACTGCGGATAGTGCTACAGCAGTGGCACACATAGCGCAGATCGACAGTAACTGTTCATCGATTTCAAGAGTGCATTCGATTCAGTCGATCGACCGATTCTGTTCGAAATACTTGCGCGGAAAGGTGTTCCCACGAAATATGTGAAATTAATACGTGCCCTATACTCGAACACTACGTGCCGCGTCATGGTCTACGGCGTCCCATCGGATAGCTTTCCGACCACAAGTGGTGTTCGTCAGGGTTATCCGATTACCCCATTTTTGTTCAATTTCGTCGTGGATTCCTTCATGGAGTGTTCCCTTGCGGAACCTCACGATGTAGTCGTTGAAGTGCTGCCTGGTGAAAGATTAGTTGATCTAGATTATGCAGACGATATCGTCTTGATTTTCGACGATGTTGGGGCGGCACAATCAACCTTGAATAGCCTGGCTAGAGTAATCTCATTATTTGGTTTGCGCTTTGCACCTTCAAAGTGCAAAGTGTTGCGACAGGACCACCAGCCACTTGATGATCCCTTGACGCTTGCTAACGAGGAACTCGAGGTGGTTGATCATTTCACTTATCTTGGCAGATGCATCAATAATGATGGGCGCATAGAAACTGACGTCAGCTGACGCATTGCAGAGCTGCCTTCTTGAACCTGCGGCACCTTTGGCGACAGAAGGGAGTTTCCCTTCGTCTGACACTCCGTGTATACCAGGCTACAGTGAGGGCCGTTCTGCTCTATGGTAGTGAGACTTTGCCGCTTGGTTCTGATTATCTAAAGCGCCTTCAAGTCGTTGACCATCGTTGCCTGCGCAGCATTGCTGGAGTCGGATGGCACCAGCGTGTCCGCAACGAGGATGTGCGTAGGCGAGTACTAGTTAGTGATAATCATACTAGCTCCCTAGAACAACAGATAGCACTAAATAACTTGCGTTGGCTCGGGCACGTGCTACGTATGCCTGGTCACCGCTTACCTAGGAGGGCCTTGTTCAGTCTACCAGGTGTAGGGTGGCGCATGGGTCGCGGTGCAGAAAAATTGACTTGGCAACGGGAAATGAAGTCAATGACGATCAAACTGGGTGCCGTTGGTTTGTCTCGCCTTTCGGGCTGGAGTCCACGTGACTCGCCTTGTGCTTGGCTCGAGACTTTACAGGACATGGCTCCCATTAGACACCAGTGGCGCGTCTTCTGCCGTCTTCTAATCGGATTGCCTGATTAAAGTGTGTTTGGTGCAGGGTTATCTGCGTGGTAATGGCTGATTATGACGCGGGGCAGTGAAAGCCGCAAGGAAGCTGTCTCGCCGAAGCCGCCTTATGTTTGCACCAGAGCCAGCTGTTTGTGATGGTATGTTGTCTACACAAGGTGTAAGCGCCTTGATCCGGAATATTTGCTTAGAGCATTAAGATTTTTAGGTAATTCCCCTCTTCTCTCCTCTTATTATTCTCTATTTTCATTGGTCCTCATTGTTGTATGGCAGCGAAGCATCAGTTCAAATGGCTGATGTACTGCTGTTTATGATGGTGTTGATGGTATCCGCGTCGAATCCGTAGGACTCACATGACCGAGCCCCCTAAGGTGTTTCAGAAAAATTATGCAGTCCACTGCATACACTTCACTTCGACGCAACACTTTCGTGTCCGCAACTCTGTCGCCCCATCCGATGCGCAAAATCCGTCCAAACACTGCTGATGAAACCGCTCGAGATATCGCACATCCCGCCGGTACATCGTCCACGTTTCACTGCCGTATAGAAAAGCGGACGGCGCCATGGATTTGTATACCATCAGCTTCGTGCCACTGGTAAGCTGATGGTTGTTTCACACTCGGTACTCTAGCTCCTGAATGCCGCCGCTGCCTTCGACACGCGGATACGAAGCTTGCTGTGTCTCTCTGCTGATCAGCTGACATCACACTCGTAAGGTATATATATATATATTTGTATATATATATATATATATATATATATATATATAGGTCTAAGAATAGACGTAACGCCATTAGAAACCATGGGGTTCAAAAGAAGGTACAGAAATAGTAAAAGAAAAAAGAACGCAACAATGTCCATGGTTCCATCAGAGGGCGAGATACTACCCGGTTGCCCAAGCCGAAGTAGGGTGTTGACTTACGGGACACCACCCGGAGCCCGCTGCCCATAAGGCAGCGGAGCGAATTCAGGAAATCGCGCCCATTGGGAGCCGGTTGCTGATTGCTCGGTTCATACGCCTTTCGTTTGTTCCTTTGTCAAACAGGGGCCCAATGCTCCCCAGGATTACAGCATAACGTTGCTGGAATACAATGCTTCGCCAGCTTGAAGCAACTGCAATGACTTTATTTAGTGGCGAGTCACGTCCGCCACGTCACAGGGTTGTTAAACGGACATATGTGGTTTTTTATGGGGAGAACGCTTCCCAGACGAAAACCCACCGCATCCTGGAACACTGCGGGAATCGGGCAATCACCTTGCCCACACAACTCAGCACATTGATGCCACGATAACTCGTGTAACATTGTTTGCTTTCTTTGACCCTGTACAGTGGTAGCAGAAGCGCATCCTTCAGCACAGAAGGGACCTCCTCCTCAATGTATACCATTTGCACCAAGCGGTGCAGCGCAGTCACCAACGCGGGTCCGCCGTGTTTCAATACTTCAGGCGAGATCCCGTCGGCCCCAGCACACTTGCCGTTTCGCAGCTGAGCAACTGCTCTCTGCGTCTCCTCTAGTGTCAACGTGTCCGCCGGACTCGTCTTCACATCGGGCTGCTTGAGGTCGTTCAATGTAGGCCAGTCGATCTCTGAACGGTTGTTCAAGAGACAGTCAAAGTGTTTCCGCCAGACCTGCATTATGTCTGCAGTCTGGGTGCAGGTAGCGCCTGAACTACCATCGATCAGTGTCCTCAGCGGCTCCAATCTCGGTCCATACACCGCCTTCAAGGAGTCAAAGAATTCCTTGTGTTGACGGCGTTCGGCGTAGCATTCCATCTGCTTCGCCTTCTCCGTCCACCATGCATTTTTAATGCGACGGAGCTCTCGGGTCAGTCGCCGTCGAAGTTTGCGAAACTGACTACTCTTCCCCAAGTCACTGGGGTCTGCCACATGTGCAGCAAATGCTGCATTCTTCTCTGACACCAATGCGTCAATCGTCACATTGTTGTCATCAAACCAATCAGGCCGCTTACAGTTTGCGCGCCCGATGGTCTCCTCCGCAGCAGCTGTCACCTGGTCGCGAATGTGGTGCCACAGGTCGCCCACTGTGGCTATACAGTCCACATCACCACACAGGCGTGCAGCCATCGCCTTCTCCAGCTCAGTACGTTTCGCCACAGTACCGAGGGAGAGAATGTTAAATTTACGCCGATTCACGGCGGGAGTGCAATACATCGATTTACGAAAATATATGTACAGTTTGGTCCGAACCAATTTGTGATCAGTGCCACACTCAGCTCCACGCAGTACACGTGTCATGCGCACTTCACGCATATCACGCTGACGTACGATGACATAGTCGAGCAGGTGAGCGTGACCACTCCGTGGGTGCGTCCAAATTGCTATATCACTCGCACTCAGTGCAAACCGAGTGTTCGTGATCGTCAGGCCGTGAGTGGCACACAGTGAGAGCAGCCTGTCACCGTTCGCATTCGCTGAACCAATGCCATGCGCACCGATAACATCTGTCCACGCTGATGCATCACGCCCAACGCGCGCGTTGAAATCACCCAGCAGAAATAGTCGGTCGCTCCTCGGCACAGACCGTATCACGGAGGATAGCTCAGTGTAGAACTGATCACGCGTGTCATCAGGATAACACATGGTCGGACCGTACGTGCTTATAAAAGTAGCAAACTTACCTCTTCCGAGTCGCAGGCGAACAGTCATCAGTCGCGCGCTGATGCCCGTTGGTTCACCCACCAGCTGGCCATTCAGGCGATCGGATATTGCAAATCCGACCCCATGTTCACGTGGTGCTGAGGCGGCGTTCCCCACCCAGTAGAATGTGTAGCCAGCACCTGCTTCATGTAACTTACCTTGCTCAGCGAGCCGAGTTTCACTGAGCGCCGCAATATCGATGTGGTAGCGCGCCAGCTCCATTGCGACCAGTGCAGTGCGTCGCTCCGGGCGCTCGCTCGAGTTCCGGTCCAGTAGTGTGCGCACGTTCCAGCACCCGATGCTGAGTGCTTTGCGCGCAGGCATACGATTGCATTGGTGGGCAATCGCACGCGAGGTGGTCGTTGTGCTTCGGAGGTTTGCTTGAGGGACTCCACCCGGAGCCTTTGGCTCAATAGCCTGACCCACAAGGCAGTGGGTGGTTTGGAGGTTTGCTTGAGGGACTCCGCCCGGAGCCTTTGGCTCAATAGCCTGACCCACAAGGCAGTGGAGAGCAGATCCAGCTCGGGAATGTGATTGCAGAGACAGATTGGGATCTGCTTGACGGCCGTCACACGCAGCCTTTGAGGTTCTGGAACAGTTATCATATGTTTTGCGACCGTAATTGGATACGCACCTGCGACCACGGCCAGACGCAGGTGGGTTTTTGGCGGGTTTGCACCAATTTGACCAGGGGCTGCCTGGCTTGAGGCGGGCAGTAGCAAACCATTGAACACCCGGAGGTGTCCTCCCACCGTCAGAGACAATGCGTGGCACTCGTGCTCTACGCCAATCGAGCATTGAGAATATAACCCGTAACCTGTTGTCTCCCATGGCTAGGTTTTACGGGAAGTGGGCCATCGACCACTTCCTAACCTCCGGAGAGGATGGACTAGGATACTGCCAGGGCGCCCAATCCTGACAGGAGAACGACTCGGGTCCTCAGCCAAAGCCTTCGATTAAATGAACACCCGAAAGGCAGCGGGTCTAGCACATGGTCAGTTAGCTGACTCATGCGGATTGGTGTCCTGGATCTTAGCAGGGAGAAGGGCGAAACCTAACTCCCACCCAGCGGTCGCCACGTGGAGGCGCCCAGGACATGAGACTATGGCGCAACAGTAGCAGCAGTGGGTAGACCATCTGTCAGGATCTAGCCACCACCAGCCTCAGCGCACCACATGCACAGCACAGCATTTAGGTGTAGCTGTTGTTAAAAGAATCATACGTACCAGACGTAAACAAAGCGGAGGCTGTACCGTATTCCGCCGCTCCTGGAACCAATAAAATTTGAGTCTAAGAAGACTTCCGAGGAATCTGTATCCCGTCACACCAAGCAACGGTATCAGTCTACTGAGGCAACTAATGAGAGGAGATTCAAGCGGATACTAAGACACAAGCGCAGCCACACCGGGGATTATCAATCGACCAACAACGAACTTGAAGGAAAACAAACAAAGAAAGAAGAGACCCACGAAAAATAAGGCAGAAACTGAGAACGAAAAATCAAATAAAAAGAAAATTATTTTTATACTGGTAAAAAAATCAGTTTAGGAGTAAATCGGTTTTGCCCAACTGCTGTGAAGAAGCATAGAAACATGCAACATCAACCTCAGCAAATATATATAATGTGTGCATGAATGCATGTTATATGCAATACTTTGCCTTTTTTTCAAACAATAATCTTGAAGCACTGGTTGTCCGCAAAAGTATAATAAGTGGTCGCTCTAACCTGCTGCAATCGAGCAGGGATGGATAGGGTATGATGCTACTGCTCAGGCCTTCCCGTCTTCTTATCCCCTTCTTGCGCTTTTTCATCCTTATCGTCCCGCTCCAACTTTACTTTTATCCCCCCATTTTCAATCCCCCAATTCTTGGCCCTCCCCCACCTTGCTTCAATAGTCGCTTGTCTTCTAGTTTCAACTCACACACAATCGCAGGGCGTCGCTCCAATCCAGTCGACAAGTCCATGTTCAACCAAGCGGACAACGTCAGTTCATCCGTTTCCCTTTGGAGTCCTCGCGTCTCGCTAAGACTGGCATGCCTCAACGTGCGCACTTTGCTACAGATTGGCCAACAGGCAGCACTTGCCCGCACACTAGAGACCCTATCGATCGATATTTGCTGTTTATCAGAAACCCGCCTGCAAGATTCGAGCTCCGTGCTTACCCTGCGATCCCCACATGCGACACTGGCGGCACATTCTCATTGCGCCTGTCTGGCGATGATGCAGCTTCAAATGCCGGTCAAGCTGGCGTCGGCATTGTTTTGAGTCCCCGGGCTGAAGCTGCCCTGATCGATTGGATCCCAGTCAACAGTCGGATGTGCGCCGTTAGATTAGCTGGTTCGTTCCATGCTACGAAGTCGCGCGGGACAAACGGTGCCTGTTTGTCATTGCGGCCTACGCCCCTACAAACTGTAGCACTGATTCGGTGAAAGATGATTTCTATCAGCAACTTCACGATCTCCTTCGTTACAGAAGAAGCACGGATACTGTGGTGTTGGCTGGCGATCTAAACGCCCAAGTCGGAAAATTGTCCTCTGATGAGCTTCATCTGGGCGGCCAACATGGTGTAGGCTCCCGTAATGATAACGGTGAGCGATTGCTACAGCTGTGTGAAGATGCTCGTCTCTTTCTCGCGAGCACTAACTTTCGACACAGCACCCGCAGAAGCGTGACTTGGCGCCCACCAGCCTCGGACCAGCCATGGACGCAAATCGATCATATCGCGATCAGTTACCGCTGGAGAGGCTGTGTCCAAAACTGTCGCTCGATTTGGAGCACGAGCGTGGACTCTGACCACGCACTTGTCTGTGCCGACCTCCGGTGCGTTTCGGTGGACGTCCGCAACGTCGATGTGAACGGATTGACACCAGCCAGCTGGCGAAGCCAGGTGTTCTGAATGTGTATCAAAGTGCGCTGACATCCGGGCTGAGTAAGCGCCCACTGAACACCGTCGAAGATCACTGGTCGCATATTCGTCAAACGTTACTATCAGCAGGCATGTCTTCATGTGGCAAATCAAATTGCCAACTAGACATTGGGTCTCTACACAGTCTCTGGAAACTTATGATGCTGCCGCGTACTGCTGCTGGGAGCCAATACAATCTCAGGGCAAAATTTTCTGCTAGCCGACGAAAGACTGCGAAACCCTAGTGGACTCATCGTGCCTCGATGGTGAAAACAGCCATCTACCGTTATTACTCATCGTTAGTTATTCCGCCTCACTGTT
Organism: Dicrocoelium dendriticum; assembly: GCA_944474145.2. Lineage (NCBI taxonomy): Eukaryota > Metazoa > Platyhelminthes > Trematoda > Plagiorchiida > Dicrocoeliidae > Dicrocoelium > Dicrocoelium dendriticum. The sequence goes on from CALYDF020004012.1 coordinate 22,974, forward strand.
TTGGAGCGTTTGGGGGCCGAACACTGCAAAGCATTTAACCAACCTATGTTTTATCCTCTTTACATTTTCGGCCTCTAGCCCGCCCCCTTCTCCCTGAACCGTCTCCTCGATCCACACTCACGCGCAGA
>CALYDF020004013.1:0-23104 GCA_944474145.2 Dicrocoelium dendriticum
CAGGTGAACTAATATAAACTTGACATGGCCTCCAGAACAATTGAAGATATTGCTGACAACCAAAATTACCTAGACCGGTGGATAAATGTCAGTATAGTAGTACGATGAGTTTGGAATGAGCAACGGGTTCAAATGCAAGATTTTAGTAAAAGATTCGGCAGAACTGTTGGACACAAAACTCAGGATACGCAACCGACTGGGACAATTTGGAGCTCTTGCTAAGGAATACGAACAGCATGCCAAAAATCAATTGCTGTAGCGATAGAAATTGCAAGACCAGTAATAGTGTGAATCGAATAGACGTGTTAGAGCTATTAGACACAGACTGACTGGCATTCGTGGAAGCCATATTCGTGAAGAGCAAGCCGGATTTCGTCAAGGTCGAAGCTGCATTGATCCCATGTTCACTTAGCGTCAGTTGTTGGAGCACCGTGACATATAGTGGCGGCCCACCGTTGTCGTGTTCTTCGATATCAAAGGTGCATTCGATTCGGTGGATAGACATGCACTTTGGGACTGTCTAATCAGGAAAGGTGTACCTGAGAAATATGTGAATATTTATCCGATCATTATATGCTCGTACCTCGGGCAGAGTGAGGGCTTACGGCAAGTTGTCGTCGCCCTTAATATCTCCAGCGGCGTGAGACAAGGATGCCCGCTGTCACCTTTCCTCTTCCACTTCGCTATTGATGAAGTCATGAAAATCGTGTTTACAGGTCACGATTTAGAAGGTGTGGAGCTGCTCTCAGGAAAACGACTTCTTGACCTAGAGTATGCTGACGATATTGCCCTAACCTGACAGCTCACAAACGTGCCAAGCTGCACTGGACAGATTAGCACTAGCTGTCCCGTCACTTCGGGCTTCGCTTCGCACCCTCGAAGTGCAAAGCGTTCCTCCAAGATTGGTCTGGACCGCCTCCTACGCTGACCGATGGTGGGGATCAGCTAGAAGTCGTTTAAAAATTCCACTACCTGGGAAGTTGATCAGCGCCCGTGGGATTGAATATGAGATCACGAACCGTATAGCAAAAGCTCGGGGCGCTTTTGGTAATCTTCGCCACTTACAGCACCGGGCGACATCACACTTTCCTTGAAGGGTAGAGTGTACAATGCAGCAGTAGATTCAACCCTACTTCACGGTTGTGAAACCCGGCCCCTTAGATCAGCTGACATAAGGAGGCTAGTTACGTTTGACCATCGGTGCTTCCGTAGTTTGACCCACAGCTGGTGGGAACACCGTGTGGTGGTTCAGTGCTTTGAATACGGCACCGAAAAAAGAAATGCACCGCTCAGCACCGTTATTTCACGCAATAGGCTCCGATGGCTTGGCCACGTGTTACGTTAGTAAGCCCATCGACTCCCGCGACGTGCGTTGTTTGCGCTCCTGGGGTGTGGATGGAAGAAGAGGAGAGGTGGCCAAGCAATGACTTGGTCCAGAGGAATGAAGGCCCTCACTTCGGAGCTGGCCTCGGTTGGAACGTCTCGGCTCCCTGGTAGGAGTCCGAAAGACGATGAACACGTTTGGTTGGACACACTTGCTGATATGGCTAGGAGCCGACCTTAAATGCTTTCGTGCTGTGAGTTTCTTTGTCCCACCTCTTCCTTCTTAACCACTCTCTCCAAACAAGAACTCACTATTTAGCCTCATATAATTTTACATAGTAATTTTTTGTTACGTAGTAGCCGGCTGATAGCCTAACGGAAAGATGTCCATCCGTTACCGGTAGCTCAGCTGGCTTGCACCTGTTGTATTTTTTCGCCTTTTCTCTTCTATATATTGTGGCACAGTAGTTGAGATGTTTCCCACCTCTGTTTAAGGTGTATAATGATGATTATGATTACTAGACGCGTTGTGACATGTCTCAGCCAGACTGATTTGGATCACGTCGACGGACGGACTCAGGTTTGAGCAAAAACGACAATCTATCATCCCCAGAGCCAACACTAACGAGAATTATAGTGGCTTAAGTGTGAACGATCTGTGATCTAATTAATTGGGACAGTTTCATAGTCATGGTACAACTAGTATGACCAGATGACCCACTGAAACCAGCCACGATTATCGAGCGATAAAGTTTTTTCTCTTAACTTTTGCCAAAAGCCAAACGAATTGTGCAACAATTCACTTGGCTTGCAAACCCTCTGGTGTCAAGAGCGAAAAGAAGGCAAAATACAAATCCATAGCAAACCGATTACTGTCCTAAACAATGACGAAACTAGTAAAAGGAAAGGTTCATCTAAGTCCGGGTGCTTACTTCAAGACACGTTAATTATTTCTTACTATTCTAACGGTAGGAACGTTGCTACGCTTCTTTGGTTCTTTTAATCACTTACATCAAAAAAGTTTGGAAAATTCATCCTTTGCAGTGTGATTTCTAAGGTATGGTACTGGAAAGAGACAGTTTAAGTGCAGCCAATAAGAGTGAGTTCACATCGAGTACCGCAATGGAAAACCGCTATCGGCCCCACCCACAATGACGGCTGCCTGTTACGCCAACATGTCGTAAAATCTAATCGAACGATCTCAGTGAAATGTACTAATCCGTGGAACAAACTACTAACCGTGCTACCTCACAAACGTCTCTAGAAACTAGCCTTAGTACTCTGAAATTGTTAGACACTTGAATCACAACAATCACAAGAAATATTAACGGCAAATGGCCTAAACAACATATAAATATACTTGAAACAATTAGTTCCTGAGGAAACTTTTAGCAGAAAAGTTAACACACTCTTGCGTTAAATTTTCTGGTAAAAACATATAACGGGCTAGAAGACCTCAGACAGCTTATCTTTTATCTAACATTACCTAGGCAATAATATGTGTACCTATGCCATTTACTCTCCACCACCTTATCATTGTCCGCTTCTGAGTTACTCTTCTAAGTAAGCATGAAAACCTTAGTACAAACTTGCGTATTAATTGAATGCGTTGTGTGAGATGGGGTAACTGATCTGAGAGAACAAGTTAAGAAGCAAAATTATTTTTCTTTTGCAGTGTTAACTTCCAGCCACGGAAACTATAAAGCTAATACTGTGTACCGTTGCGGGCACGTCAAGTAACCCCGCAAAAATGCGCCATAAAATCCAGCGCGTGGGCTAGGAGTTCAATTCCTACCCACAAAATAGCAGGATTCACCCACTCAAAGTCCGGGCACAACGGGGCTAAATTGGACAACGCCCTTTCGTAAACCACGCACCATATGTGGTGATTCATTTCACCCACAAAGTGAAGCATTGTGCCAAGTGTGGCTCGACTTTTGTGGGTCGTAAAAGAACTCTCAGAGGTCCGCTTCGCCTTCTCTTGCCTGCTCTTGCGTATGTTTGGGAATCGCGTGGTCACGTAATCGACTGCGCTGCCCTAGACGTGTGCTTGGTGTGCGCCTAACTCTCTTCGCGTATAGTCCCCCCCGGTCATGTGGGGCCATCGTTGCTCCCTTTCGAGGACTCTGCCTGTCAACCGAATGCGAGCGTGAATAGGGGAGGGGGCTAGGGGTTACGAGTAACTTTGTCTGAGCCAACGCGACCATTTCTGTGCAAATCCGTTTCAGTACAAATAATCGCTCTTAATTAGGAGTCGTATAATGCCTATCGCTAGTATACAGATTTATTTATAACACCAAGTGCTGTTCGACCGCAGATGGAGAAAAATATATAACATTTACGTAACGACATTTAGTGAGATCAATCCAGTGCAAGGTCTCTTACCATCACCCACTGACCAGTAATAAGTATTGGGTGTAACACAAATCGCATTCGAGAGACGCGCACATAAAACTACACAATTTCCCGATTAAGTGCATCCAAGAGTCCAATTAAATTGCTTCATAAGGCTTTGGTTTGCATCCACAAACCAACTGAACATCGTTTTAAGGAAGTTGAATTGCGTCCGGTATCTTACCGCTGCACTATGCGTGCGCAGTGTCCTTGGCATTGTGTTAACCCAAATGAACCAATGACGGTAGATATAATAACCCTTGCATAGATGTATGCGTTAGTGGTATCTGGTAGAGACGCGCAGGCCCACTAGCCACCATTCAGCAACGGTACCTAATCTGAAGCTAGTTCCATGCAGCTTAAGGGCTAAGGCTGTCCAAACAGGTGGTGCGATTGGGTGGAGTGTTCAGTGGGAGTAATTGGACGACCAGGTATGCCTTGCGAACTGCACCAGTGGGGGGGGGGGGCTGCGAACACGATAATGCGAAACCCCACCAGCCATCTTATGGCTAGTTCAGCATCGGTGCAGTCTAACGTTTTGGACGACCCACCAACGCTCGGCATTCGAAGGCACCGTGTCCGGATAGCAGATGAATGGCTCCAAATGATTGGGGGCGGGGGTGCCAAAGCCTTATGACAGGCTTGCGAGTAAAGCAACAATAGGGTGTGCAAAACCGAAATACAGGTTGTTAGGTGGCCGTCTTAACTTATAGAGTAGAGGTCTGTTGGGAGGGATAATGCCGAAATACGACTGCGGCAATTTTGTTTCAAGCCGAGTAGGCACTGGTTTGTTATATCAAGCTTTGCTTACCGTCGTGGTGGATGCAGTACACGAACTTCATGGTACCCTTGCTACGGCAGTTGTACCTGCAAAACACAAAATGCCGCAAGTTCGATAATACTCAATTCCTTGGCTAACGGCCAGCGAACACGTAGTCCACTATCACAGATGGCAGTACAATGGAATAGAATGGGTCAAATAAATAACGAATGGCATGTAACGTAGGATGGCCGTAATGAGGAGAGAGAAAATTAATAATGAACGTACAACCAAAATGGAGTGTTAAATGGCGATTTAGCAGCCATATTTGAATGATAATTGGTATACTCTAGTTGGGTGAAACTAATCGCTCTCAATAACTTTATACAATTGGCGAGACGCAGGAAATACCAAAACATAACTTTATATCTGAAAGCAACTTGATACCTCAAAATGAGAACATCCGAAGACGAAGGTTGTGCGATGAAACTGTTAGGAAGATATACCAGTGTTTCGGACAGATTCGATGTGTCCGGATATCAAGACAGTCACAGGTGTACGACAGCCGATGATCCGGACATGTGGGACCCCAAATGTTATGGCGTGCCTGTGAGAAAAAGGTGACAAAATGTGCATGCGCAATTTGCCTGTGAACGGTTGGTTGACAGGTGGCCGCCTTGGATACAGGTGAGGTACTTTGAGCGTTGGTCCATTGAGACCGCTAATATCGAAATACCACTATGGCAATTTTGTTACCATTTGAGGATGTAACGCTTTGTTACGGCAGGCACCACTTACTGTTAGGTTGTTACTGAGCTGATGTAAGTAGAACGTGAGAAGGAGGTCGAATTTCTCTCTGAAGAACATCCAATTTGGTGCTCAGTGCGTTACAGCATTTGCCACTGACTCGTGTAACCTCAGTTCATGCAGTAAAATAATCACTCAACAATTGGGTGATGGAGAGATGTATTCCTTGAGTGACCAAATGTTTCGGTATCATTTCGCGATCTGCACAGCAGCATGTGTTGTTCTACTCAAGAAAACACGTATGAGTTGATCTGTTTCCTTTGTCATGGGATGACAATATAGAACGTACGAAGTGGGCCACTGCATCTAGAGTACATCTCGAACTAAGACAAGTGATTTTAAGTTACATAGGCAGAAGAAATAGAACACTGAGTTCCCGAAGTAAGGAGCATGTACCAAAATGGGTTCAGTGCGGACTTAGTCAGCAAGCAAGCCCAACTCAGATTACATGTGTACGCAGGCCGCCAGCATCTTCCATCGGCAGGCAGTTATTGACATCGGGTCACCGAATTGAGGTCAACAAGTCGTTTCGAATCCTGCTTCGCCATACTAATTCCCGTCTCCTCCGGTTTGCCGAGGCTATTGCCATTAATCGGATTAAGCCAGCGTTTGTGTTAAGAATTAATTATCGGTCAGCCTCAGGCTGCCCTGATTGTAGAACAAAGACACCCCATTTTCTCTCCTTCGTTTGTATGTATGTCTGTACCCCACAAATTCTTATATAAAATTACCGGTTATCGTTATCGGCACTGATGAGACGATACGAAATGCATGCATCTGCCGAGCTACGTGTTCTAATCGTGCTTTTAAAGTTACTAAAGGGAACTAACTGTTTTAGATTTTACGAAGGTCAATCGAGCGGGTTTGGACAACCTCATTTAAGGAATGATTTGTTTTGAAGCTTCTAAGCAACAGGAGATCAAACGACAGGTCAACATTTGTTGGACCCTTTTCTTGCTACCGGTGTGATGCTACCGTTCTCAAGAATAGACTGGATATACACTAGGTGGAGACGGCATAACTCTCCTTAAGTCGACACAACCTCTTCAGATGGGGGAAGAGAACTTGTCCGCGCGGGACGTTGAAAGTTTCTCAAGGACAGTAGATTTCAAAACAGAACTTTAGATAACTAGTGAAGTTGTCACCGTACTTGGATACGTCAGGGTAAAGGAGAAACAAAATCAGTTGCATGAAACCATTCCACGAGCTCGATCGATAGTTTGTGAAGAGCACTACCTCCACTTGAACCTACTTCCATCAGGTCAACACTAGCCTTCCGTAGAAGCTACTCTAATAAAATATGTCGACGACATCTTTCTGCGTATGGATCAGCGAAGCGCCGATTGCTCTATGAGGTTGCAAAATCATCTGAATGACCTTAATAGTTGGTCCAAAGCTCATCTCTCTCTAAATGCATCTCATAATGCTTCTTTCGCAACATATATTTTAGCCACGTAAGTGCAGGTCCTTACACCGTGCCCCAAGCAGCTTAGTGACCGTGCTGAATTTCATTCTGCTACAACAGTGAAGTACCTAGGTATGGTACATGAAGTTCTGCCAGTTGACTGACTGACAAAGCTTTTGTGCGCGGATGACAAAGTCCTCATTGAATCTGACCCTGAGGCTATGTAAGCAAACTGATTCGACTGACATGTAACGCTGCACGCCTTGGTATCGTTTTGCGCCTTCACAGTGCAACATGTTGTGACAGCGTTGGTCCGGTCAGCCACCTGTGCTGGCTGTCCTTATAAAGTAGGAACCTCAGAAGCTATCTGAAGGGCATTAAATGAAAAAAATATGAAGGCTGATTTACAAGAAGTGTCAAACAATCCATTTGACACGGGTGTATTTGGATGAGTCACTCCCCGCTGATAGAAGGACACGGAGCATGAAATCGACTCGCATAATGTCGAAGTGTTTAGAAGTAGTCTGAAATCCACACACCAAATGCTGACTGCTGAGAAGTCAGAAATTGCCAAAGCCAACAACTGCGTAGACATTGGATAGAATGCAGTGATCGAGTGCGTGTCGGGCTGTCACAACCTACCAGTTTGAGGGGTGTTTCGAACGCATCGGGGGCAGAGCGCGAACATCAAACCAATCCTACTCCCATAGCAGGCAGCAACGTAAATGTGATGGCCTCGTACAACGAACTACTTGGGATCTCTAATGTGCCAATTAAAACGACACTTTGACCTGTAAGGAGGCTAACATCCCGCTGGCATCTTGATGACCGCAATTATTGTCCCTTCTCGTAATAAAAGCAGTGCCAAACACTCCCCGGTTTACTTGGCCTGACAAAGCTTTCATGTCGAACGCAAAACGTTGCCATTAAACTACACCCCTAGACTAGATTTTTGGTTTGGTATACTTACTAAAAAATATGCAACCCTTTATTTTTACCAAGATTAAGCGTTTCAAACAAAACATCTTTGCTGGAGATGCGGTGTTGGGAAACGAGATCAAAAATGCCGACGATCTGCGATGGGCCATCTCGTCACGGTCAGTGATGATCGGCCACATCAAACGGTGGTGGTATTTATCATAACCCCATTAGCGAGTTTCGGCCTGCTTGTGTCATTAATACTTATCGACCCGGATAGCGATTGCGCTTGCACAGGGGCTACATAAGTCCACAGTTTACAAACCGCCCAGTTAGCTAATTTTCCGTTCCATACGATATCGTACAGACCAGCCAATAATAACCGATGCTATTTCATTAGCCCACTCTATATTGAGTGCAATGCCACATTACAAGTAGTATGACAGCCACGTACGCTCCACGTGACGTTTTTGGACGATCTCGATGACGTCCGCTTCGGTTGCTTGAGTAGTTCGTGTTCTCTTGAACGCCGCATTATTAGCAATCAGTGGACGACTCATGATGCACCGCATACATTGGCACAACTTAGGCGCTGAAGCGAAAGCAGTTGAATGCATAGTCCTCTGAAATGTTGCACAAAAGCGACAAACATGTATTTCCCATCCTCAGATGGATCATTGGCTTAGATCCGATGCGTTGTCTTAGCGTATCTCACAGTGTTTGTCCTCACGCGGCGAGAAGTGACCTACGGCACTATGCAACTTCGCGAGTTCTGCACTAATGCTGAACATAACGATCAATAGTAATGACACAATGACGCGATGAGTGTGGTGTTTGATTATGGTGAACCAGAAATAAAGCAGGACTATAACTGTGACGTACAAATCACCACATCGAATATTGGAGCTACATCACAGAACTCCGTATCTTCCAATATGTCGTTGCTTTTGACGTCACCCTTTCCAATTGTCTCCCCCTAGCTACCACGGCAGCGGGCTAGAACATTTTAAGTTACCTTGGCTACGCCCGAGATGGTAACAATCGCAGTCCAATGATGGCATTGCAATAGGGAACTTGGGCCTCCAGAGGTACGCTTAAGACCATTCCTACAAGCGGTACAAACCCATTTACACATGAACCAATCTCGATTGTTCCTACCTCACACCATTCAATGGGAAAAATACACGTTTCAAAATACGCCAGTCACTCACAGCGAACCGAGCTCCTAACTCACTGTGTCAAATTCACTCCACTATGCAGTTTCATAAAAGTACTCTCATTACCTTATTATAGGCGATTTCAATGTACCTTCAGTTGTCGCAGTGTCCACTAGTGGGCCATAATTTTTAGCAATACTCCCTTAATCCGTAGATGTGACAGTTTTGTATAACCATTACATGGCCCAACCAGACACCGACTGCGGAGCGGCTGAGTGACTGACACCGCGGTTGCGCAAGAGGAGGACCGATAGAATGGCGTGCGCAATCAGGGGGATCTGAATCCCATTGATTTTTCCTTATGAGGATACTTGAAGCGTAGAGTAATTAGAACAGAACCCCAAAACCTGGATGAACGGAAGGAGAACATTGTGAACGAATGTAAGCAGAATTTGTTGAAGACATTTCAGAAATTGCTCGCCAACACCATCCGGCGAATGCTCCACTGTAGCCAAAACGACGGCGGCACTTCGAACATATAACTCGTTGATATTTATAAAGGTTTCACATGTTTCTTTTAAATATAAGTGAAAAATGAAGAAATGTACCGTCTCCACTGTACACAACAAATACCATCGAAGACCTGATCAATTTGTTCAACTAGCAATTGTCCGACTGTGAGGGCAATAGTTGTATTCATGCGTAAATTAGTATGCTGTCTAATGGTGGCAACATTACGTCAGGGTAGGGTAAAATATAAGAGTGTTTCGCGTCAAGTCAAGTCCAGCATTTGTTTTAATGCACCCATGAAGGATGAATTTTCAGCTGTAACACACGATCAAAAGGGTAAAGTGAACAACACTGGAACCATAAAATGTGCTTCTGGCAGTATGGTTCCCTTTAGCAATGAAAGCAGCCTAATAAAAGTTTACGGGTTTGTTGGAAGCCAGTCATGAGGCAATAACAGCTTTGGTGGCGATAGCAAAACGGCGCACATCTACCGGTCATCACATACGGCCAAACTGTTGTCCTCAGTTGCTAGCCCAGAGACCCACTAATCACTTCGCATGAAACCCTTTTGTTAGCGTTTTACCTGCGTGAAGGCCAACTACCGATCGATCGAAGTATGACACTTTCGGTGCGGCTGTGGTGCCTGGCTCACTTCCAGTCCTCACAACTGAACGGCTTGCGTTCCCTTGATCTTGCCCTGCAGTTGAAGCATGACGCATTCATTGCGACTGTGGTGTCTGCTAACCTTCTCTTCTCACAGCCCAACGGCTCGGCGTGCTCTGCGATCATAGACACACATGTCGCGTCTGTGTCCCATCTCACCCTTGCCCGCTAAGCAATTTGCGCCATTGGACAGTTAGCAATTCAGCTTACCGGTGTACATCAGCACCTGAGCACAGCCGCTCCGAGCTCCGGACCAGATTAATAAAACACCCAGTAACTATATATTTGTCTGCACATCTTCTTAATGTTGGACACTATGATGGTTTCGTGTACTTAAGCGTGCCTATGGATTCAACCTCACCACTAAGCTCCGGCTTACAACAGTGGTCCCCCAATCAATGAAAACAATGGAATGAAACATAATGGCCAATGACAAGTAGCTTAGCTACACCTACTGTTACAACTATTGCGATGAACTTTCATCTCAACCGTGTGTTTCGTTAATCTTAACCATGCTTTCTTACCCCAACTGCCAAACTCGGCCCAAATTCATCATCATTAAGACACATGCGAACTTGGCATTCATTGAACTACCCTACCTGCCCCCATTCATATATCTGTTAATGTAGGTGTTATTTCCGGTGATAGTATGATTCCTGGACATAAGAGTATATGTACGGCTCAGGGTTGATACATCGACATCACATCCATGTTCCGAACATATGCGTGCACAGGGAATACTATGCCGGGTAACGACAAATTTACTGGTTTTCACTAAACATTCGATGCAATCAGAGTTCGCACCTCTCCTCGTGGATACACTTATTAGGGTATACACTGCCTGAAGTGTACGACCGCAGCACGCTTGAAAGTTGTGCAGCTTAAGGGCTACGACTACCCGAAATGGGCACACTACTGCAAACGTTCGTTGTATACGGATATCAACGCTTAAGTATGTATGACTGTGGTTGATGGTGCCAAATGGTGTTAAAAGCACCGAGGATTTGCGAGCAAAGCGACAAAGGGGACCTTTGCAAATGCAGAGTGAAATGCGTATTGATACATGGTCGCCAGTGATTAAGCCCACAAGTCGCATTCTGAATTTCAAAAAAGTAATGTGCCAAACGAATGTGGAACGCGTATTCCAAGAGAAGTCGTACCTTTCGAGCAGCCCAGTACACCTTTCTCCTTATTCTTCATCAGTGAACCAAACTGAGGGCATTTGGAACATCATAAAAGCTTATGTGAAGCAAACGGTGAGACAGAGATATTCCAAGTTGCTTCACTGTGATTCTGAGGGTGTATTCTGCAAGACCGATTGGAGAATGTGTTTTCTGGAGCAAATTGTCACAGGGGCACGAGTCTGTGTAACGTCTCGGCACTGCCTGCACACGATAGACCATGTGAAGAGGAAGTACGCTGGCGCAATACATTGTACAGATTTGCAAATCGCTCCTATTTTATTGAAAATAACGTACCTAATTTGAACTGGTTTTGTCACAGCTATGCATGCATTCTTTCGATATTCAGATACAAACAATGATGTACAAGCTAAGTGCATTTGCAGAGAGTTCTCGCATATTCCCGTATTAGGTGTTGGGAGAATATCAGAGGGTATAAGGATGATTCCTGGCAACCAGGACTACACTGCTACCAATCTTGTGGGGTCATGTGTTGATATGTACTTCTGTGTCGCTGGTTCATTTAGAGGAAATGGTACGTAGTTGGTATCACTCAGAAGACCACTGTTCGCAATAAAGGAACAGTCATTCTGTTGATCGTTATGTTCAGCATCAGTGCAGAACTCGCGAAGTTGCATAGTGCCGTAGGTCACTTCTCGCCGCGTGAGGACAAACACTGTGAGATACGCTAAGACAACGCATCGGATCTAAGCCAATGATCCATCTGAGGATGGGAAATACATGTTTGTCGCTTTTGTGCAACATTTCAGAGGACTATGCATTCAACTGCTTTCGCTTCAGCGCCTAAGTTGTGCCAATGTATGCGGTGCATCATGAGTCGTCCACTGATTGCTAATAATGCGGCGTTCAAGAGAACACGAACTACTCAAGCAACCGAAGCGGACGTCATCGAGATCGTCCAAAAACGTCACGTGGAGCGTAAGTGGCTGTCATACTACTTGTAATGTGGCATTGCACTCAATATGGAGCGGGCTAATGAAATAGCATCGCTTCTCATTTGCTGGTCTGTACGATATCGTATGGTACGGGAAATTAGCTAACTGGGCGACTTGTAAACTGCGGACTTGTGTAGCCCCTGTGTAAGCGCAATCGCTATCCGGGTCGATATGTATTAATGACACAAGCAGGCCGAACTCGCTAATGGGGTTATGATAAATACCACCACCGTTTGATGTGGCCGATCATCACTGACCGTGACGAGATGGCCCATCGCAGATCGTCGGCATTTTTGATCTCGTTTCCCAACACCGCATCTCCAGCAAAGATGTTTTGTTTGAAACGCTTAATCTTGGTAAAAATAAAGGGTTGCATATTTTTTAGTAAGTATACCAAACCAAAAAATCTAGTCTAGGGTGTAGTTTAATGGCAACGTTTTGCGTTCGACATGAAAGCTTTGTCAGGCCAAGTAAACCGGGGAGTGTTTGGCACTGCTTTTATTAAGAGAAGGGACATTAATTGCGGTTATCAAGATGCCAGCGGGATGTTAGCCTTCTTACAGGTCAAAGTGTCATTTTAATTGGCGCATTAGAGATCCCAAGTAGTTCGTTGTACGAGGCCATCACATTTACGTTGCTGCCTGCTATGGGAGTAGGATTGGTTTGATGTTCGCGCTCTGCCCCCGATGCGTTCGAAACACCCCTCAAACTGGTAGGTTGTGACAGCCCGACACGCACTCGATCACTGCATTCTATCCAATGTCTACGCAGTTGTTGGCTTTGGCAATTTCTGACGTCTCAGCAGTCAGCATTTGGTGTGTGGATTTCAGACTACTTCTAAACACTTCGACATTATGCGAGTCGATTTCATGCTCCGTGTCCTTCTATCAGCGGGGAGTGACTCATCCAAATACACCCGTGTCAAATGGATTGTTTGACACTTCTTGTAAATCAGCCTTCATATTTTTTTCATTTAATGCCCTTCAGATAGCTTCTGAGGTTCCTACTTTATAAGGACAGCCAGCACAGGTGGCTGACCGGACCAACGCTGTCACAACATGTTGCACTGTGAAGGCGCAAAACGATACCAAGGCGTGCAGCGTTACATGTCAGTCGAATCAGTTTTGCTTACATAGCCTCAGGGTCAGATTCAATGGGGACTTTGTCATCCGTGCACAAAAGCTTTGTCATTCGGTCAACTGGCAGAACTTCATGTACCATACCTAGGTACTTCACTGTTGTAGCAGAGTGAAATTCAACACGGTCACTAAGCTGCTTGGGGCACGGTGTAAGGACCTGCACTTACGTGGCTAAAATATATGTTGCGAAATAAGCATTATGAGATGCATTTAGAGAGAGATGAGCTTTGGACCAACTATTAAGGTCATTCAGATGATTTTGCAACCTCATAGAGCAATTGGCGCTTCGCTGATCCATACGCAGAAAGATGTCGTCGACATATTTTATTAGAGTAGCTTCTACGGAAGGCTAGTGTTGACCTGATGGAAGTAGGTTCAAGTAGAGGTAGTGCTCTTCACAAAATATCAATCGATCTCGTGGAATGGTTTCATGCAACTGATTTTGTTTCTCCTTGACCCTGACGTATCCAAGTACTGTGACAACTTCACTAGTTATCTAAAGTTCTGTTTTGAAATCTACTGTCCTTGAGAAACTTTCAACGTCCGCGCGGACAAGTTCTCTTCCCCCATCTGAAGAGGTTGTGTCGACTTAAGGAGAGTTATGCCGTCTCCACCTAGTGTATATTCAGTCTATTCTTGAGAACGGTAGCGTCACACCGGTAGCAAGAAAAGGGCCCAACAAATGTTGATCTGTCGTTTGATCTCCTGTTGCTTAGAAGCTTCAAAACAAATCATTCCTTAAATGAGGTTGTCCAAACCCGCTCGATTGACCTTCGTAAAATCTAAAACAGTTAGTTCCCTTTAGTAACTTTAAAAGCACGATTAGAACACGTAGCTCGGCAGATGCATGCATTTCGTATCGTCTCATCAGTGCCGATAACGATAACCGGTAATTTTATATAAGAATTTGTGGGTACAGACATACATACAAACGAAGGAGAGAAAATGGGGTGTCTTTGTTCTACAATCAGGGCAGCCTGAGGCTGACCGATAATTAATTCTTAACACAAACGCTGGCTTAATCCGATTAATGGCAATAGCCTCGGCAAACCGGAGGAGACGGGAATTAGTATGGCGAAGCAGGATTCGAAACGACTTGTTGACCTCAATTCGGTGACCCGATGTCAATAACTGCCTGCCGATGGAAGATGCTGGCGGCCTGCGTACACATGTAATCTGAGTTGGGCTTGCTTGCTGACTAAGTCCGCACTGAACCCATTTTGGTACATGCTCCTTAATTCGGGAACTCAGTGTTCTATTTCTTCTGCCTATGTAACTTAAAATCACTTGTCTTAGTTCGAGATGTACTCTAGATGCAGTGGCCCACTTCGTACGTTCTATATTGTCATCCCATGACAAAAGAAACAGATCTACTCATACGTGTTTTCTTGAGTAGAACAACACATGCTGCTGTGCAGATCGCGAAATGATACCGAAACATTTGGTCACTCAAGGAATACATCTCTCCATCACCCAATTGTTGAGTGATTATTTTACTGCATGAACTGAGGTTACACGAGTCAGTGGCAAATGCTGCAACGCACTGAGCACCAAATTGGATGTTCTTCAGAGAGAAATTCGACCTCCTTCTCACGTTCTACTTACATCAGCTCAGTAACAACCTAACAGTAAGTGGTGCCTGCCGTAACAAAGCGTTACATCCTCAAATGGTAACAAAATTGCCATAGTGGTATTTCGATATTAGCGGTCTCAATGGACCAACGCTCAAAGTACCTCACCTGTATCCAAGGCGGCCACCTGTCAACCAACCGTTCACAGGCAAATTGCGCATGCACATTTTGTCACCTTTTTCTCACAGGCACGCCATAACATTTGGGTCCCACATGTCCGGATCATCGGCTGTCGTACACCTGTGACTGTCTTGATATCCGGACACATCGAATCTGTCCGAACACTGGTATATCTTCCTAACAGTTTCATCGCACAACCTTCGTCTTCGGATGTTCTCATTTTGAGGTATCAAGTTGCTTTCAGATATAAAGTTATGTTTTGGTATTTCCTGCGTCTCGCCAATTGTATAAAGTTATTGAGAGCGATTAGTTTCACCCAACTAGAGTATACCAATTATCATTCAAATATGGCTGCTAAATCGCCATTTAACACTCCATTTTGGTTGTACGTTCATTATTAATTTTCTCTCTCCTCATTACGGCCATCCTACGTTACATGCCATTCGTTATTTATTTGACCCATTCTATTCCATTGTACTGCCATCTGTGATAGTGGACTACGTGTTCGCTGGCCGTTAGCTAAGGAATTGAGTATTATCGAACTTGCGGCATTTTGTGTTTTGCAGGTACAACTGCCGTAGCAAGGTACCATGAAGTTCGTGTACTGCATCCACCACGACGGTAAGCAAAGCTTGATATAACAAACCAGTGCCTACTCGGCTTGAAACAAAATTGCCGCAGTCGTATTTCGGCATTATCCCTCCCAACAGACCTCTACTCTATAAGTTAAGACGGCCACCTAACAACCTGTATTTCGGTTTTGCACACCCTATTGTTGCTTTACTCGCAAGCCTGTCATAAGGCTTTGGCACCCCCGCCCCCAATCATTTGGAGCCATTCATCTGCTATCCGGACACGGTGCCTTCGAATGCCGAGCGTTGGTGGGTCGTCCAAAACGTTAGACTGCACCGATGCTGAACTAGCCATAAGATGGCTGGTGGGGTTTCGCATTATCGTGTTCGCAGCCCCCCCCCCCCACTGGTGCAGTTCGCAAGGCATACCTGGTCGTCCAATTACTCCCACTGAACACTCCACCCAATCGCACCACCTGTTTGGACAGCCTTAGCCCTTAAGCTGCATGGAACTAGCTTCAGATTAGGTACCGTTGCTGAATGGTGGCTAGTGGGCCTGCGCGTCTCTACCAGATACCACTAACGCATACATCTATGCAAGGGTTATTATATCTACCGTCATTGGTTCATTTGGGTTAACACAATGCCAAGGACACTGCGCACGCATAGTGCAGCGGAAAGATACCGGACGCAATTCAACTTCCTTAAAACGATGTTCAGTTGGCTTGTGGATGCAAACCATAGCCTTATGAAGCAATTTAATTGGACTCTGGATGCACTTAATCGGGAAATTGTGTAGTTTTATGTGCGCGTCTCTCGAATGCGATTTGTGTTACACCCAATACTTATTACTGGTCAGTGGGTGATGGTAAGAGACCTTGCACTGGATTGATCTCACTAAATGTCGTTACGTAAATGTTATATATTTTTCTCCATCTGCGTCGAACAGCACTTGGTGTTATAAATAAATCTGTATACTTAGCGATAGGCATTATACGACTCCTAATTAAGAGCGATTATTTGTACTGAAACGGATTTGCACAGAAATGGTCTCGTTGGCTCAGACAAAGTTACTCGTAACCCCTAGCCCCTCCCCTATTCACGCTCGCATTCGGTTGACAGGCAGAGTCCTCGAAAGGAGCAACGATGCCCACATGACCGGGGGACTATACGCGAGAGAGTTAGGCGCACACCAAGCACACGTCTAGGGCAGCGCAGTCGATTACGTGACCACGCGATTCCCAAACATACGCAAGAGCAGGCAAGAGAAGGCGAAGCGGACCTCTGAGAGTTCTTTTACGACCCACAAAAGTCGAGTCACACTTGGCACAATGCTTCACTTTGTGGGTGAAATGAATCACCACATATGGTGCGTGGTTTACGAAAGGGCGTTGTCCAATTTAGCCCCGTTGTGCCCGGACTTTGAGTGGGTGAATCCTGCTATTTTGTGGGTAGGAATTGAACTCCTAGCCCACGCGCTGGATTTTATGGCGCATTTTTGCGGGGTTACTTGACGTGCCCGCAACGGTACACAGTATTAGCTTTATAGTTTCCGTGGCTGGAAGTTAACACTGCAAAAGAAAAATAATTTTGCTTCTTAACTTGTTCTCTCAGATCAGTTACCCCATCTCACACAACGCATTCAATTAATACGCAAGTTTGTACTAAGGTTTTCATGCTTACTTAGAAGAGTAACTCAGAAGCGGACAATGATAAGGTGGTGGAGAGTAAATGGCATAGGTACACATATTATTGCCTAGGTAATGTTAGATAAAAGATAAGCTGTCTGAGGTCTTCTAGCCCGTTATATGTTTTACCAGAAAATTTAACGCAAGAGTGTGTTAACTTTTCTGCTAAAAGTTTCCTCAGGAACTAATTGTTTCAAGTATATTTATATGTTGTTTAGGCCATTTGCCGTTAATATTTCTTGTGATTGTTGTGATTCAAGTGTCTAACAATTTCAGAGTACTAAGGCTAGTTTCTAGAGACGTTTGTGAGGTAGCACGGTTAGTAGTTTGTTCCACGGATTAGTACATTTCACTGAGATCGTTCGATTAGATTTTACGACATGTTGGCGTAACAGGCAGCCGTCATTGTGGGTGGGGCCGATAGCGGTTTTCCATTGCGGTACTCGATGTGAACTCACTCTTATTGGCTGCACTTAAACTGTCTCTTTCCAGTACCATACCTTAGAAATCACACTGCAAAGATGATTTTCCAAACTTTTTTGATGTAAGTGATTAAAAGAACCAAAGAAGCGTAGCAACGTTCCTACCGTTAGAATAGTAAGAAATAATTAACGTGTCTTGAAGTAAGCACCCGGACTTAGATGAACCTTTCCTTTTACTAGTTTCGTCATTGTTTAGGACAGTAATCGGTTTGCTATGGATTTGTATTTTGCCTTCTTTTCGCTCTTGACACCAGAGGGTTTGCAAGCCAAGTGAATTGTTGCACAATTCGTTTGGCTTTTGGCAAAAGTTAAGAGAAAAAACTTTATCGCTCGATAATCGTGGCTGGTTTCAGTGGGTCATCTGGTCATACTAGTTGTACCATGACTATGAAACTGTCCCAATTAATTAGATCACAGATCGTTCACACTTAAGCCACTATAATTCTCGTTAGTGTTGGCTCTGGGGATGATAGATTGTCGTTTTTGCTCAAACCTGAGTCCGTCCGTCGACGTGATCCAAATCAGTCTGGCTGAGACATGTCACAACGCGTCTAGTAATCATAATCATCATTATACACCTTAAACAGAGGTGGGAAACATCTCAACTACTGTGCCACAATATATAGAAGAGAAAAGGCGAAAAAATACAACAGGTGCAAGCCAGCTGAGCTACCGGTAACGGATGGACATCTTTCCGTTAGGCTATCAGCCGGCTACTACGTAACAAAAAATTACTATGTAAAATTATATGAGGCTAAATAGTGAGTTCTTGTTTGGAGAGAGTGGTTAAGAAGGAAGAGGTGGGACAAAGAAACTCACAGCACGAAAGCATTTAAGGTCGGCTCCTAGCCATATCAGCAAGTGTGTCCAACCAAACGTGTTCATCGTCTTTCGGACTCCTACCAGGGAGCCGAGACGTTCCAACCGAGGCCAGCTCCGAAGTGAGGGCCTTCATTCCTCTGGACCAAGTCATTGCTTGGCCACCTCTCCTCTTCTTCCATCCACACCCCAGGAGCGCAAACAACGCACGTCGCGGGAGTCGATGGGCTTACTAACGTAACACGTGGCCAAGCCATCGGAGCCTATTGCGTGAAATAACGGTGCTGAGCGGTGCATTTCTTTTTTCGGTGCCGTATTCAAAGCACTGAACCCACCACACGGTGTTCCCACCAGCTGTGGGTCAAACTACGGAAGCACCGATGGTCAAACGTAACTAGCCTCCTTATGTCAGCTGATCTAAGGGGCCGGGTTTCACAACCGTGAAGTAGGGTTGAATCTACTGCTGCATTGTACACTCTACCCTTCAAGGAAAGTGTGATGTCGCCCGGTGCTGTAAGTGGCGAAGATTACCAAAAGCGCCCCGAGCTTTTGCTATACGGTTCGTGATCTCATATTCAATCCCACGGGCGCTGATCAACTTCCCAGGTAGTGGAATTTTTAAACGACTTCTAGCTGATCCCCACCATCGGTCAGCGTAGGAGGCGGTCCAGACCAATCTTGGAGGAACGCTTTGCACTTCGAGGGTGCGAAGCGAAGCCCGAAGTGACGGACAGCTAGTGCTAATCTGTCCAGTGCAGCTTGGCACGTTTGTGAGCTGTCAGGTTAGGGCAATATCGTCAGCATACTCTAGGTCAAGAAGTCGTTTTCCTGAGAGCAGCTCCACACCTTCTAAATCGTGACCTGTAAACACGATTTTCATGACTTCATCAATAGCGAAGTGGAAGAGGAAAGGTGACAGCGGGCATCCTTGTCTCACGCCGCTGGAGATAGTAAAGGGCGACGACAACTTGCCGTAAGCCCTCACTCTGCCCGAGGTACGAGCATATAATGATCGGATAATATTCACATATTTCTCAGGTACACCTTTCCTGAGTAGACAGTCCCAAAGTGCATGTCTATCCACCGAATCGAATGCACCTTTGATATCGAAGAACACGACAACGGTGGGCCGCCAATATATGTCACGGTGCTCCAACAACTGACGCTAAGTGAACATGGGATCAATGCAGCTTCGACCTTGACGAAATCCGGCTTGCTCTTCACGAATATGGCTTCCACGAATGCCAGTCAGTCTGTGTCTAATAGCTCTAACACGTCTATTCGATTCACACTATTACTGGTCTTGCAATTTCTATCGCTACAGCAATTGATTTTTGGCATGCTGTTCGTATTCCTTAGCAAGAGCTCCAAATTGTCCCAGTCGGTTGCGTATCCTGAGTTTTGTGTCCAACAGTTCTGCCGAATCTTTTACTAAAATCTTGCATTTGAACCCGTTGCTCATTCCAAACTCATCGTACTACTATACTGACATTTATCCACCGGTCTAGGTAATTTTGTTGTCAGCAATATCTTCAATTGTTCTGGAGGCCATGTCAAGTTTATATTAGTTCACCTGGCATGAAGTAGCTCTTGTGTCACTGATAAAATCCAATCATAATATATGTCTTTACAAAAGCCTATATGTATCCTAAAGCCTTCCGAAGTGATGAATTCCTAGCTGGTATCAAATTTATTCCAAGGAATTGAATTGACGCAATTTACTTGCCTTCCTTGAGCAACCATGACGCGGAAATCGCACCGTGCATACTTGTTTTCGAAATGTGATTGATGTAGGTGGAATCGTTAAAACAACCGAATCAGCATGGACGCCTTGCTGCCATTAAAAGTGTAAGAAGTACTCGACTAGGATTGGAGTCATGAACTGTCCAGGCTACGAGTTATTGAAGTTATTTGACTGTTTCTTTACTTTCCCTGATAGTGGGAATAAAGATGAACAGGGATACACATATCATTTCCGACAACTTAGTTTGCATCTGCACATAGCAGCTGCAGTGTACCCGATTTTCTGTTGACTTCAGCACATCTCGAATACGATGATTATGCGGTTAGACTGCCGGGCTGGATGCGACAAGCCTTCCTGTGGCTAAGATCACGGGATAAGCGTGTCACTGAACTCGAACATCAAGGCCATTCACATGTTAATTCTCGAGAATGTTGTGCATCGTAAATCGGAACCAAATAACTAAGAACCGTGTCACTTGACATTTGCAGCTACTGAAACGTGTCCCATCCACTGCAAGAAAAAATAGGGTTTGGGCCCGACAGTAGTTGCCTATACTTCTAGAAAACTATCATCCTTCGAAGCGTTGGATAGCAGTTTCACTTTTTGCACGTATACTTCATATTACTTACAAAAGGTTGCTTGCCGTTTTCAACCGAAAATTGATAATTGCTGCTAACTCACGGTTCACCAGCATCATCTCGAAGAATGCATTGTGATTGCCGATTATCCCATCCAAATATAATGAGCTACCATCAGTTGCTAATCTTATTGATCGCTGTTTTACGCGCCTGTATTCTACACTAATGTAATCCTTACAAAACCTTTCTGTGAAACCGGTACCATGGGTAAAAATTTGCTATGAAAAACCTAAAACTGCTTTTAACAAATACTGTTCGTCATTCCAAGAGCAGAACCTGATCTAACCATATCTGCGCTCGCTTTCCAGATTTCTTGTAATCAATCGCTTTTAAACACGTTTGATCACTGTATCCAATAGAATGTGGCGCTGAAGCGCCGCAATTTCCGTCAGCATAAGCAGGCTTAGGGGTTTAACCACCGTTGACCATAGTGGTTTTTCCAATTCTCTTGCACCTATCTAGTGAATTGGGTCGTACTACTCAACTGAGTAGGACCCGCGTCATCGAAAAAGCTTTTGGACTGTGTGTCTTGTTATGTGGGTAGCAGTGAAGCCACTCAATCGGCCGGAGTTTGATTCTGCTACGGATGAATTTGACTGAGTTATAGTACTTCATATTTCTAGGGCTTCTAATGAAAGAGATCCAATGATTCATCCATGATACGCTTCATTCCACACCATAATGACGAAGTGAACGAAAAATCGAAACGTAAATCCCCAACTGCTATATGTCATATCACATCTTGTTAATGAACAGCAGTTACCCACCGAGGTGACACTTGTTGCTATCATGCTACCTAAACGAGTAACATGGATCATTAAGTTTCCATCGTGCATCTGTTAATCGAAAGCCTCTTAGTTAAAGAACTTTGCAAAACACAAATAGTTCATGCTATCCTATCAGACAAAATACACATAGCGATTATTTCAATTGCTTTATCTGAAGTACCTAGATGCGGTTGTTTGATTGTTTAGCACTCGTGGACGGGTGCGACCTTGAAGCATAACTTCCGGCCCATCTCTCTTTCTGGCGTTTCGCGACCTAGCGATGCTTTAGCTTTTTCTGACAGCAAGTAATATACACGGTGTTTACTCATTATTTGGTGATTAGAATCAACCAAGTGTGTCAACACGGCGCTCATCACAGTTTTTCTCCCACCATTACCTAGATTAGCTGGGCAATGCTCGCGTATTCTCTCAGACAGCCTCCTAATAGTTCTTCCAATGTATCTTGCTCGACATGAACAAGAGAAGGAATATACACAATAAGAAGTACATGACCAGGGAAGTCTGTCTTTGAGTTGGGGCCTCACGATTGGTGTTGAAGTAAAATTAGCCGCAAACTCGCTGCGTTGTACGTATGACTCATAGCGTCTTATAATCCTCTAAATGTTGCCTGTGCTATACCATCCCCCTTGAACGGCAACGACAAATAAACCGGTTTCTTTTCTACCGAAGTTGGTTTAGCTCTCATTTCTCTGCACTCCATATATTTCCGAACAAATTTTTCTGGATAGCCGTTCCTCTCGAAAACACCACTTAAGAAACTGAGCTCGTCCGCAAGTGTGTCCTCACTACAAATCCTTCTAGCCCTTTCGGTTAGACATTTAATCAAGTTGCGTTTCTGATTTATTGGGACAAAACTGGCAAAATGTATATATTGTCCGTTCCACGTTGTTTTTCTATGCACCCTCCGTTGGACTGATCCATCTGGTCGTCTACTAAGCTGAACGTCTAGGAAGGACATCGTGTCATTGACTTCATTTTCTAGGGTGAACCTGGCATTAGAGTGCGCTGAGTTAAAATGGGATACCATTGTCTCTGGGCAACAGTACCTGTTTGTCATGCAAAATATATCATCCACATATCGTTCGTAATATGGTAAACTGGTAATGACTCCGCTCAGATAAGTATTCTCTAATTGGCTCATGAACACATCCACCAGTAGCGGTCCAAGTGGTGAGCCCATTGCTACTCCATCTCTTTGTCTATATATGACCCCGTAAAACTGAAATTGTATGTTACTAGTACACAGCAGGAGTAGCTGTTTCAACCGATCAGTTGAAAGGCTGATACCCAGTTGATGGTCTCGAATGGTGTCACATATATAGTCAATTGTCTCTTCTAACGGAATATTGGTGAAGAGCGACACCACATCCAACGAAAACATCTTTCTTCCGGTTAGCTGAAGCTGTCTT
>CALYDF020004014.1:0-23048 GCA_944474145.2 Dicrocoelium dendriticum
TCTTGCCTCTGAACTACATATAACTTTGACACAAGTCTTCGGGTTATTGCAACATCTAAATCTATCCTAGGCCCTATTTCAATTTACCTGAAACTGATGCATTACTTGGCTGCTGATTTGAGTAGTCCTCTCACATACGTCTTTATAATGTCGCTCGATAGCTGCGCCTTACCTACGGAATGAAAAGAGGCAATCATCCGTCCGATTTTTAATAACCGGGACAGTGCTCAATCCGCGAACTACGACGTCATTCGATCGCTGCTCTTTCAATCTCCTGACAGCCGATGTTTGGGTGAAGCTTTTCTCAGCTTTTGTGCGACTCCACTTAAAATAGAGAATCCAAGCTTGTCCACCAATTAGTTTAAGGGACAAAATATAATTGGAAAGGGTTTTTGCGAGTGTTTACGGATTTAATACAGGTTTTACGGAAGCAAACGTATACAAAACCTTTGCTTAGATTGGGTAGTTATTCTATACAATACCGATAAATTAGAGTAGACTTGTTCCTCATTTACTGAATCCTAGTGATCAAGCGTGCTCCAGAGTTGTCCTGGGTATTTAATCTTTCCAATTTACCTAGTCTCCCAGGTCACCCGTTCAAACTGCACAAAATGCGTTCTGACCGGGAAACGATGGAAACTCGCTTGTCGCGACGGAATATTGGAAGTTCGAACTTGCTTGCAGAGAAGGTCGTTAAGGAAGCTACGGTTGAGGGTTTCGAGTGTCATTTACATGCTCTTGGGTGGCAGAACCAAACCGTACCCTTCTCCTAATCGATATGTGTCATTGTCTTCCTTTATATATAATTCTTCTCATGCCTTGCTGTTATTATTATTTAACTAACATTTCTCTTGTTTGCTTAGCATGCCCTTCACACTTTCTTACTTTAGACAAACTGGCCTGGCAGGTACTGCAGGGTAGGAAATGTGGGCGGTGAAATTTAGGACAGGACGCGATGCTGCTTTTGTTTTGAACTTTAAAACCTAAAGCTGACCTATAAACTCCCGGCGCAACCATACGCAAAACAGGGAAGATTCACGGCAATATCCTATCGTTCCGGTCCCAAATGAACTGAAACTGAACGTAAACTTGTTTAACTGAGCAATCCAGTTGTGCGACGAAATTGATAGAAATTGCGGTGACGGATTTTACAGCTAAATTCATCAGTCCAGACTGTTGATTGTTCAATTTGTGTGGTATCCAAAGACTGCACGCTTCTACACAGTCACAGCGTTTCCCGATGGGAGTGTTCATATCACGTTTGAGCTTAGCTGAATCTGGTGAACTTTTTACTTTGAGCATCTCATAAACCAACACTTCAAACCCATTCCCACTACTTGTTATCACTTGGATTTACCAAAGCACGTGTTATGTTGTAAGAACCGGTTTTGTATCGAACGAGCAGACCTATTACCTTTAGCTAACTGTTTCCAAAAGGAAGATACTAGTTACAATAAGCCGCGGTTTATTCAACTGCCATGCCACTTTGGCTGAATGGAGGCATGTACCTGGAAAGTATGCTAAATACAAGGACACGGCCACAAACAATGATAATCGCGGACGCATCATGAGATAATTCTTCCGTTCCGTATCAGCCAGATGAAGAGGACAAAGCGCAACTTTCATGGTCCATCGTTTGAGGAAACACCGGTGCTTCTGCTGTATACAGTGAAATCAAATTATAAGGTAAAACCAACAACAACAACAACAATTGTGAGATGTTTTCTCTATGGCAGCAATGAAATCGTTGACATTAGCTTATTTCTCTGGGGGTCAAACCGTTATATTTGTAATACTGACTGTATAACCGGTTCATCCGCAATGGAATATCTCCGATCGTTTGGTGTAATTTTTCGGCGGTATATCAACTGCTAAGTACAGGTTGGTTCCCAGTTGAGACTTCACTCCATGGTTGGTATGAAAACAGCATTATGCGGTGCAGCTAAGCTAGAACTACACAATTTAATCCAAACTAATATCATCGGAACCGCGTTCTTGGTGATCAAAACGAAGAACAAAGATCCCGTTTTCATAAGCTGCATGGTAAGCCTTGGAATACGAGCTTCAAAACGTAGCAACCGTAACTCGAATTAAAATTCCGAATTTCATCAATACTTTGTCAATTTCGAAAGTTACCTCCCTAAAGGAGAAAGACAGTATATCCAAAATATGCTTAACTATAATTTTTATTTGTTTTCACATTGGTATTTTTGTTCTACGAACTACTCTAGTACCAAAATAGCTGCTAATGAGATTTTAGTTACTTGCGTCGCATGAATCATTAGAAGCAAACCCGTATAAGTCACAAGTTGACATCCTTTTAATCTCCACAGCGATACAGCACTAAAGCGCCGAAGCCAACTTCAGTAGAAAATGCTGTGATTTCTTTCCTACGGAAGCTACACGGACGTTAAATTGCAATGGTGCGCTGAAGGTCGATGAGCAAACTATCACAGGAATGCGCGACAGTGTAAAAGACGGTGAAATATGTTACACGAATTGGAGGAAAGACTGATCATAATGGTAGTAGATAATAATTGGTCTGCTTACCTTTGTTTTGTAACTGATGTGAATTATAAAATGTACCTGTGTTTTTCCTCTATATTTGTATGATAACTTGGACGGACCGCTCGAGTTTGTGGTGGCGGATACCTGGTCGCTTAACTGACCATGATCGCTGTAGCTGCGAGTAGTATTTTCTATGCTATGATATAAAGGTTAGAATAAATGATCTCATTTGGACGATGCATTTGGTAACAAAGTTTTTAATTAATACATATTAAGAAATGAGTAAATACTGTATCAGATACAGCCGAGTACATCGTACGATACTAGCCTTCAGCTTCAATATGATGAGAAGCAGAACTATTTAGTCGTTTTTCTGAAAGAAGCGATCAATGCATGTCCCACTGCGAAGCGATATCCCATTTATTATCGAAACAGGAAAAATTTATTTTACTTTGTCGTAACATTCACAGTGTCTGCCGATACATCAGCATTCGTAAACGCAATCCTTGATTGCACAAACATCGGCTTCATCTGATGCAAAATGTTCCGACACTTATATACATTCCGTTCTAAGTAATGTATACAAATTATCGCTTGCAACGGTATACAAGAAATTCTTTTTTCCTCTTTTACTTGAAACGTCTACATACCATTGTGTCATCGTTGCCTTCACAGTGAGCCCTAATTTCTGGGGTAATGCGAGCATAAGACTAAAACGTGTTGATATACAGCGCGCTTTCAAGCAAATCAGGGCCAGTATGTCAAGTATAACTAATGGCTGTGATTGCGATTTGGATTTCATCTTGCACCGGCATCTCCAAACTAACCATCAATGGTTTTACCTGCATCATTTGTGGTGAGATGTGCAGCAGCAAGGAGCAAACTGAACCGCTCTTGAAAATGCTAATTACGAAGAGCCGGACTTTACTCTATTGTGAATCAGGGTTACCTGGGTTGTCTCCGACTGTCTTACTGATGCCTAATTTCAAAGGGCCAGTGGTACTTATCAAGGGGTAACCGTCTGTGATAAGTAACTAATCCTCTCATCTGCTACGATCTCTTGAGCCCTACTGTTCCACCAGACTTTAAAGTGAACGTGCTCCGTTTTATTTCGCCCCTTAGTTTCCGATCAGTTGCAGTGTGCCTAGATCCAGCAGCAATCATTCTTCCGGATTCTAATAGATTTGCCAAAGTCTCGGATCTCCTGCAAACAGTACGGTATGAATTAAGGCTTACGCAGCCAGCGGCGGTCGAGATCCTTTCCACTAAACCTTAGGATCTTGAGAGCAACAGTTTAGAATATCAATTTGCAGCACACCCAACTAAGAATCGGATATCTTCTGGGTTGCCAAACAAGGGAAGCAATTGGTACGCTTTCCAGAGAGTAAACAGAAAACCGGCAGTGCACTGAGCATGCTTAGAATCAACGTACGTATTTCAAAACAACCGAAAATGCAGCATGGAAATATGTCACCAATATTCCGGGAACAAGTTATATTTTCGTCCATCATTAACCAGCTATAAGGGGACGCCAAGTGACAATTCACCGCCTACTGTGTCTAAAAGCAGTGCTACTAAGAACCAAACGGTTCTCTTCGCAGTATTGTAATATAGGCTTGCCGTTACCTATCCGACTGTGGTCAAACCCACCTAGCTAGAGCTTTAGAGAATACAGGTAATCAATTCGTGCAATCATTTCCTTTGCAATGAAAAGATATCTGAACTAGTCGCACTGCGAAACAACTTTTTCATTTTGCTGTAATTTCCATTGCAGCACCAGAACTGCAGTTGCTGGGAACATGAGCAGAAACCACGAACAAACAGCTAAGTCAACATTATATAATATCTTCAAACGGCCTGCGTCCAAATGTCTGTACAACCGAATCTAATCAACTAGTGATAGCTCAGTCTCGGAGCTGCAAATAATCTCAACCCCAGTTTAGATATCGGTTGCCACACAGGCGCTTCCGGATGCGTGCAACCAACAGCAGGAGGACAAGTCGAGCGTAATTATTTCAACTACCACATGGGGATCATTGATCCTAAATTCTAAAGCGCATGGCGCCTCAATACATAGTGTGTACAACATGTGTGCGAGTGCAGCCAGTTGACTCATTTGGCTTACAGGCTAAGGTTGCTCATCACCTGGGGAACTCTTTTAACGCTGCCATTGCATATGTACTCTGCTGTGCAAACAGGGACGGGAAAAATCAGTAGACAGAGACCTACCAGACCCAAGGGTATTAGGAACACATACATAGTTAATTTTATATGCCGTAAGCTAGTAGCTTCGTAACAGAGACGTAAGCGGAGCTAAAGTTGGGTATCAACTGCGAATTGGTCGGCCAGCAATTACCAGTCCGCTTAAAACGAATCGAACTATACCGTCAATATGATAAACCCGTGGAGTGGAACTCACTCACACTGGCTGAAAACCGGACGCACAAAAGTGAGCGATCTTGACCTCCTAAATTAGCATGTTTCGGCTACTTATAAATACAGTTAACTTATGGTGTAGATAGACTCCCTGTTTACCGAGCCTTGGTCTTCTGTATTTCATCTGTTGGTTGGGAGCGTGACCTAGAAGTCAGAGAGACACAATCTCATACGGCAGCTAGCAACAGTATAACAGTCATCAGTGGCAGAGAGCAGAGGTAAGAAGAAGCGTTTCAACAGTGAAAAAGAAGCGTTACAGCAATTCGGCTTCACCTTTCGGAGCTGATTCACATAATTTGTCTAGCGGTCCGTACTAACCAGCTGTAGTCGTGCTCACGCTGTCCCCCTAGCAACCAATGTCATGATGAGGAAATAATATCATCAGCTTTTCGCGGGAATTGCCGAGGGCCCACTTTCCGTCTCAAAACCGCGTCACAGAATTCTTTCGTTGCTGCCCTCCAATAGCAACAGGCTATAGAATTTTACCGATATACATCCAGCATTTACAGCTACAGTTGGTATAATTACACCGCAGTTGTAACTGTTGGAATTTGCGCTTGGAATTGTGGAAAGAATGTTGTAAGTTTGGATGGCGAGGGAGTAAGCGTAACAGGCAGAAAATGAAGAAGGTATGCAAGATCTTGTTTGTCTGCCCAGCTGTGCGCTGTAAGTAATGTAATCGTTTGATGTCCGCGACGGCCGAAGCATAATTAGTTTTAATTATAAGGAAATAGTATTGATTGCACGCAATCTGAGATACTACCAGGGTGCCCAAATCCAGTGGGAATGACGATTAAAGTGATCATGAAATGCATATGGATTAGTCGCCCGTCTGAAAACAACGGCGATGTAACAATGATTTAATTGTGCAGACTGATTTCAACCTAATTTCAACTCACATCCTAGTAGACATAGTGACTGAGATTGTCTGACATCTAATCCTTGACCATCGTAATAGGAGTGATTTTAATGTGACCTGTTTTGTACCATGATGTAACGACGGAACGGAGAGGTAGGCAAAAGATCGCGTCGCATTACGCTCCAGTCTTGTTAAGACCGAGTTCGGTCTAGTAAGAAACATTACTAGTACATTCGTAATGAAGATATTAGGATTTGTCAATTTACAGATCGCCTAAAAGTTAAATGCTGAACAAGACCAGAAATATATATTTAGTTGGACGGATGAGAAGGAGACATAGAGGTGGGAAACAGTATAGGCAAAACGATAATATTGAAGAAGATAATTTGGATTCAATTTTAGCGATGTGCAATAAGCCAGTTTTTCATCATTCACATGAATTGGCTACTTCACCGTCTTGTCATTATTGCTTTTCCAGTTTGCAATAAGGGTCAAGATAGAGCGAGCAGACGACCACCATGTGTTGACTTCAATTTCTAGATGGCTCAAACTAGCAAAATGGCATGAAACTCGTGAGGGAAATAAAGCTCCTTTGAAATTGCATTTTTCAAAGTTAACATGTATCATCAGCTCAGAGTCGAGTAAGTTATTCAACAGTTTGTTTAAATACTAAACTATTATACTAGAACATCTTGATTTCCGTTAATCTTATTGCGCACTTGTTTTTATCCTTAAAATTCACCCCTCTTTGAAAGGCGCTAACAGTACACTGGTATGCAGTAACGTAGCTTAGTTGCCTTGCACGTGGACTAAGAATAATACGAGAGTCGCGCGGTTCCTGGAACACACTCTTCAGATTAAAGGCACTTGTGATATTTAAGGATACGTGCAGGCATTCAGGTGCAGTCCGTATTGGGTATAAGTACATATATTCGGTTAGGTTAAAGTATTTAACTTCTGGGAGCCTCATACAAAAATTTGGACCATTTGGGTTGCAAAATATGTCATCTTATATTACCGGTTCGAAAGAAAACGAGTCACAGATACATAGAGCTGTTTCCATTGGTAACACTACACGAAACTGTTGGGCCTGACGAGAATATTGTTTGGTATTTTACTAAAGAATTTTACCTTCGAATTTCTTTTATCACGCAAAGTTGTTGAAAGTAACGCCATCAACTTGCGCGATTAAAACGGGTTTTCCAACTCGTTTACCAAAGTAATATTTAGTTCACAGCCCACATAAAATTGTGCAGCTTGCTCATGAGCTTTCACCACTATTTTGGCTTCACAACTCCATGTTTCATTCCAGTTCTCAGGATTTGTGGAGAGATGATAGTGCCGTTCACGGAGGATGTAATTTCAGAGTCAGAAATAAACCTTGGTTCGGCGAACGCTGTGCATAAATAAATGGGAACAAATCTTGTTTTGAGACCGCTTCGACGCAACCAGACTGCACAAATGAATACATAATTTTGAAACTTAGAAGTGTATCTATGATAGAGTACCCGAAAGCCACCGGAATAGTTAAATACTCCGTCTGGAGTTAATGAAACGCTTACTTAGATGGGCCAACGCTCATTTTGGAATTTCTTGATTAACCATTTAAGCAGATACGCGTAAGCACGCTGCGCTCCATTCACCCTGCATACTAAAGTGTAGTCGTTTGATAGGAAATACAGCTAAATGGGTACATGTTTTGACGACAGCTTGTAATCGATCAAGTGAGATGGCAAGCAAGCTGGCGTGATCACGACCATTATATGGACTTTAGCATAGCTTATCTAAACCACAAATCGCGCATTTTGGTAGATCCAAATTAAAACAAGCGTTCACAAAATTCACATATACTGATCCACCCGACAACAAGTACATTTACTTACCATGTAGCGAATATTTGAAGATGGATGATTACGGGCACCAAGTTATTACTAATAAATGATATATTCTTGAGCGGTTATTTTATGGAATGGATAACGGAGCCTCAATAACCATACATAACTTATTACGTCCCCATATCTTTAGATCACCTTAAGAAGGAACAATTAGGCTTAATTGAGATTTAACTGGAATGAACAATAGTGAGTCTACAAGAGCTGGCGAAGACAATCTGACAACAGTCCCTGGGCTACATCTAGTGAAGACGCATGCAGTTAAATCAACGAATCAGGTATACGCTGTCTCCAGTTGAGCGTGTAGAAGACATACGGAATTTACACTTACAATTCCTTTTAATATTTATTTCCTCTGTCAAAGCATAAACTATTTCCCGCGGATGCAATTACCGAAGTCCACTTAGCCTAAGCTCAGTAATCAGTTAGAAGCACGCATTACCATGACCCACTTGCGTCTGCACTTTTGTTTTGCGCCAATTCTAGTTTTGCACATACCGATTGTTCATTACCGATTATAGGTGCCTGTGGACAATAGGCTTGCCAAAGAGTATGGTTTTCTGTTCCCAACTGCAGCTGACCTCATCCCCACCTCAGGCTTATAGCGCGTTGATCGTGCGCTATAAATTCGGTATGGGACTAGACGGCCAACCAAAAGTAATGGGTAGAACACAAAAAGAAAGCTAGGGAGATTGTTTAT
This sequence comes from Dicrocoelium dendriticum, assembly GCA_944474145.2. NCBI lineage: Eukaryota > Metazoa > Platyhelminthes > Trematoda > Plagiorchiida > Dicrocoeliidae > Dicrocoelium > Dicrocoelium dendriticum. Next base: position 8,396 of record CALYDF020004014.1, read on the forward strand.
TGGACGGTAGGAGAGTTAGCTAATGCTAAAAATAAGGCACCAGAAGACAGCTACCTAGGGAGAATGGAGTTGGGGTCAAGAGCGTAAACGGAGCATCGTTCGCAGTCAAGCCGCGCGCCAAAGGCGGAGATCGTGTTCGTGTTTCCAACAAACGGGAACAACGTTCCAGCAGGCAAACCGCCTACTTCGCTAATACATAAGAAAGCTATAATTTGTATATATTTTAGAATGGTTTACACCGTCCTACTACGGAATCTTCAGATTACTACAGGCTCACTCAGCATTCATCTATTCGCCTGATCCACCAATCACATCTCTTCACATGTTGTGTACACACACTGTGTACTTTAGTGTCGTTACTCCGCACCTCCGTCGCTCTGAAGCCAAGCTTGTTAACTGTTAGATCAAAGATTTCGTCACTGCAATTACCTTAAATTGAAGGCGTCATTAATGAGGTCATTATTGTACATGCACACTTATTTGTTTACGAAAAGTATCCGTACACCTTTCCGGCCTTGCTGCTTAGGGAAACGTGTTACCTGATACTTCCAAGTAAACTTTGTCACTTACAGAGCGGATGCGACATTTCTGAGTTTAGTCCTACAAGGTTTGAGCGTTTTCTGAGCAATACTATGAGTACTGAACGGGGGAATGGAAAAGCGAGAATGCACTTTTATATAGTACAACACCACACGCTAGCGTAGGCCTATCACAATTACTATTTCAATTGGGACAAGTAGCAATACATCAGTATGACTGAGTATGACGAAGGGAACGGTGAAAATGTATAGCATATGTAAGAGGAAAATTGTCGCAGAGACCAGAGTGTACCGTCTGTAATAATAAAATAGCTATTTCATGGAATATGGCTGAGTGACGAGGTGGATTCATAGACATTATCATTCAGTAAATGTTTGCCGAATATAATTCCATAACACAGCATATCAGCAACAGGTGCGTCGACTTTTCGGTTGAATTTACGCTGGTCGTGTGGTCATTATTCCTCATCACCAAAGTGCCGTGCATCGAGACTACCGGACTTCTCACAGAAACTAATATTCCTCCAAACAGTTATTTCTTCCATTTTATTAATAGCTGAAGTGACCAGAATTTTAGAATTCATGAAACGGTGTCAAAACTTGACATCAAATCTTTTTCAACAATGACAAACTATTTGGAAAGATGTTAAAGTCAGATGGCACGCTGTTTGAAAGTGTGGAGGAAAAGAAAATATTTCCTAGCTACACGGTCAATCTTTCGCTGTGAGTAGCATTACGCCAGATATTATTATTTTTAAAAATGTAATGAAAACCACTGTTCTTGCGCCATTGTTACTCTCCTGTTGGATGAATATCAGGCCGAATACATTAAAACTAGCAGCCGGGAATGTGCAGAAACGTTAACACGGTTCGTTCAACAAAGCTTTGAGGAAACGCATGATTTCATAATGTGGAAAAATGTGAAACGCACTGGTTTTAAGAAAGTTTGACTCGTGTGAAACATTTGAACTCAGTCTCCGTCTGGTGTTTTCCAAACTTGTTGAATGTAGAATCGCAGTGGCACACAAAGATTATTTTGGCATTGACCATATCATATTATCAAACCAACATGGATTCCGCCGAAATGAATTCTACTGCCGGAAATTGTTAACATCGCAAATAAAATGGATGAAGTAAGTCGGTGCCCCAGACGTTTACAATCGCAAATACTGGTGCCTGGGAACAGAACTTAATATGCTGTACTAAATACTGGTTAAGCTCCATCCCGACTGCTGAGATCTGTTGCATTATGTTTAGGCTACGGGACTTAACAACAAATCGCATTGTTGCCCGTTATACATTGTAGTTTGACATCGTATACCTTGGGTTCTTTAAAGCATTAGATCGCCTGGACCATGGCATTCTTCTTCACAAATTTCAAAGCTATGAAATTAATGAATCTGTGACAGGTTGGATAAGAAGCTTTTACATCCAAGGTCATGCGAATATATGAGTCCGCAGATCTATCTCCGATTTAACTGCAATCCCGTGCACTGTACTACAAAGATCAGTACTGGGACCAGTTTTATTTTTAGTGTTTATCAACGATTTTGACAGTAAGCATTTGTCAGACTTCTTACTATTCGCAGAAGAGGTCACGATTCGGCAGAACATAAATAAAGTAGAATACCAATCGGCGATGTCGAGAGAGATGCAAAACCCTCTAAAATTTACTTTGTAAAATGCAAAATTCTGAGTATACCACAACTTTGTACTCATAAATATCGACTGAAAGGGATGCGGCTGCAAAATTTTACCCAGGAAAACCAACACGGTTAAGAGCGCAATATGACCTTTGATGCTCGGAGCATGTCGAATCATAGAAAATAGCCCATCTACACCTTGTTCCCTTACGAATGGAGTTGGGAAAATTCGACCCATAAATATTTTTCAAATTGTGTATGTCTGCGTGACGCCTCAAGGTGGAGTACTCAACTCAATCCTCGCGACCTTATCGTAAACATGATGCTGGCGCGCTCGAAACGCAGTAATTGGGCTGATGAAAATTTTAGAAGATTGCATAACTCATTGTGTCCTTGCGGTAGTTATTAGTACAACAGTTTTAAATTGTAATATTGCTTGAATGCTAGAGTTACTCCCTTCGGTACTTGAAAAGATATGTGCAATATCCTTCTGCTAACAAGTTGTAAGGTCAGGACTCTAAAACATAATTCTACATTGAATGGATTTACCTTTTGTGTTTCATGTCGAGAGTAGTCGGAAATTGGTTACAGAGAAATGTGAGTCGTTACGCTGTGCTAACATTCATTTGGTTTTGTTGCAACTTCTCCTTCTTATTAATGTTTTTCCTTTTTGGATTGGACATGCCATGGCTCGGTAAATGTATTTCATAATTTTAAGCATAAAACCTCTTATATTAAGCAATTTTTATATGGGTACTAAAAGCACCACTATGCTTCAAGCGTATTATTAACAGTTAAAGCATTCACTGGGCATAACGATGTAGGGCGTAAGTATTATATGATTGGAAATATATGCATGTATCAGAAAGTGTCTTATTTAACAGTCTTTAACCTATCAATTTTTACTATTTCATGTGCATATTATGTTACGTTAGTGTTTACTTATACTTCATTTTGCAGGTTCTAATTGTTTTGAGCTGATACAACTAGTCTTATTTATTTATTCGAAGTGTTTCAAATCAAATCACAGGACAATCCAAATACTAAAGACAGATTTGGATTGGAGGTGGTGTGAATAGACTTACCCAGACTCAGTAATTTGGTTATGTTGTTGTAATGCTTAATCATTACACATATGTGGAACTGATTTTGCGTCTGAAATTGAACAACCATTTTGCCTGTAGAACTGTACGTCGCAAAAAGACATCTTCCTTAAATTCAAAAAAACATAGAGAAGAAAAGAGGTGATTATGTTTAGCGTCCTGCAGACCAACAAAATGTGTTCTTCATACAAGTTGAAATAGAGGTCACCTTTTATTCCATCCAATTTCATCACCAAGCACACCAAAGCGGCGCAGGAAAAACCAGTATTACCTGTCTTATTAAATCAGGAAACAGGAAGTTGGCGCTCACTGATCTACGGTTGTTGCAGAAGGGGAATCTATGAAACGTTTTGCCCTCGAAATGTCCAATCTAGACAGCTTTTAAAATGTGATTTTCTGAATGCTTTTGTGCTACGAGGAAAACTGAGATGCTTTCAAGCCAATTGCCTTCATTAATGTACGTTTTTTGTGACAATGTTAGCGACTTTGTCTCCTGTCTGTACTGGCTAGTATCACCTTAAAAATAAACATGAGTATTGTGCACACATTTCATTTTTGTTCTTATGTTTATTACTAACCAACATCAATCTTATGACTTAGTAAAAATAGTTAAAATATTATAGGAAATTTAATTAGGAATTCAGTGGGTTAATCTCGCTACCCAAGGCTAACAAATCCCTAGGCTTTAGCATAGGCGATTATCGGCACATTAGAAAGTATCTTATATCGATTTACCGAATACTGGCTAACCCCAATCACACAATTAGTGATTTGTTGTAATTCTGCCACAATACCAACATAAGAGTGCACCAGATGAAAGTAACCACACGCCACTTAGACGTGAGTATCGAAAAAATATTTTCTCATTTCAGGTATCCAGAACCTGGAACGCGCTTCTTTTAATCAAAAGACAGATCAACGCAAACAATATGCCAAGCAGCCCTCTTCGTTACATAATATTGAGTAGACCAGCAGGTGTTCATATGCTTCAATTGACAAGTAATCCCAAACTAAAAGTGTCTCTTTTTCCTGTCACTTTGAACCATTATTTTATAATCCCATTCCGTTCATTCTACGTCACCTGCCGAGCAATTACTTTATTATACGCGATAAACCACCGTTCATCGTTCATCGGCCTTGAGGAGTATGAAAACGCTGGTTAGCATGCCACTACTCTCATTCGCGATATTCATTCTTGCTTGACATGTTAGTGTAGCACAGTATGTTTTGGTAATTATGACAAATATGTGAATAAATACCATCATTATTACTCCCTTGTGGTCCCAACTGAAGGCGACTGTGATTTTGCCAGCTGAAGAGTGGATTGGTGATGGTGAATCAACGTACTTCCATAGTTGTGTGTGAACATGATTTGTCGGACCATAGCGATATATACTTGTTTCAACATACGTAAATTTCCTAACACACAAAAATATGTAACTGGAACACACGTCATTTGCTTACTTCTGAGAACGTGTGGGCAGCTGCGGATCCCTTGGGGATAACATCTTCCGCATGCTCAAACGTGTATGGCTAATTTTTTCCAATGCTGCGCAATGGTCTTGAGCTTTTAGGCTATTTGGCGAACGGCTACCCGAGGATCATGCAACAAAAGGGGCACCAGTTTGGGAAATTTCACTAGTTCAATAGTGTACGATGGGAAAGAATCAGTTGTTTTAAATTACCAGTATAATGGCAATTGCACATAATATCAACATCCCAGTGTTCCTGCGTGAAAGGAAAATTACCATTAGCCTGGACATTATACTTTATCATACAGTTGTTTAGTTCTTTAACATCAAGAGGACGCCAAAAGGTTCTTAAATGTCGCGATGTTTGGTTTATTATACGCATGTGCTGACCGCGTACTTTAGTCAGAAGAGATTTTGAGGTAGCAAACAACTGGTACAACCCAAACGGGCGGGTTGCGATACCAGTTTCAGGTGGTGGTGGCCTCGGCATTGTTCCGAATTGTTTAGAGTCATCAGTGACTTCCTCGGGCAATCGCTCTCAGTTAATATCCGGTATGGGAGAATGTGGTCTCCACGAGGCCGTCAGTGTTCTGAATAGCAGACGGAGGAGCCAGTCGTAACTAAGATCGGATAATCCAGGTGTTGCCAGGATGGCTCATGTTTGATGCTGCATCAAGATCCGAATGCATCGTTTCAGATACGGAATGCCAGGCTTGAAGCACATATTCCACGTAAGGATAAGTATACGAGCCAATGAGCAAAGGTATAATCCGTCACTTAAAAACACAGAAGGCTCGCTTCAAAAGTTTCATGCTCTAATTCACCATATTTGCTGCTTTCAAACATTGCAGTGAAATGGCGAAACATACTTGCATCATGACACCTAAGTCTCTTTCATAAGTCACGTGTTGCAGAACGTGTTGTCCCAAACGCTTTGTATTTGGAAAGCTGCTGCGCAGCGTCAGCTGGTGGTACTATGCAGGATAATGAGAGTTGGATCAAATCTGCTTATTGGCAAAGCTAGATCAAAACTATCTGGAGCCAAGTATGGATGAATTCCCAGCAAATTGGTATATCACTGATGACTTGTGAGGATTTTGGAATAATGCAGCTAATTCATCATGGTCACTCTCAATCAGCAAGCTTAGGCTAGTCTGCAAAAGCATTAGACGCCGGCGTTTCGACATTCTGAGTCTCGTCACTGGTGCAACTCCCAGCGGACCCCTGCACGGTTCCGCCCCCATGACGTCTGGATGTCAGCAGCTAGTGCCATTTCACCGTGGGTGACAGCCACGGACCTGCGTGTTTGAGAGTGGCTATGATGAATTGGCTAAATTATACCAAAATCCTCACCACTGATCCGTTTATGTATGAACAATCTGTCCGTATAGCTTTCAAGACCATTTGCCGTGCCGAGGCGTTTTGAGAAAATTCCTAGTCAGAGAATAAACACTGTCCTCTGTACATTTCATAACTTGTATGGCAGTGGAAAATGACTCTGGCTACATTATAGTCAAAATATCAAGCACGCGGGTCCGCGGTCGTCACGCCTGGCGAAGTGGCGCTATCTAGATGCAATCAGAATTCACGGAAGCATAATGCGAAAAGGGTCTTCTGGGTGGCGCAACACTGATAAGATTCAGAAGGTCTAAACGTCGGCATGTGGTGCATTTCCAGACTAGCCTAAGTCTGCTGCTAGAGAGGAGACATTATGAATTAGCTAAAAGAGATATATCTTAACATGACATGTAATATTTGCAACGAAATTGAAGGTTTGCAGCGAGTCACTGATGTAGAATGAATTCTGTAGCCGGGGGTTGACGGACAAAATGCGGATGAGCAGGCTTTCGTTGGAAGTGCCGGCTGTTATTACATCGATTAGTTTATAGTGTATGTAATCTTCTAAGCAGATGACCAGATAACCGTTGATACCGAAATCACCAATCCTGCAGAGAATAACTTGGTGACTATCTCTGTCGCAAACCATATAGAGGTACAAGTAAACCATATCTACGAGAATTACTTGGTCAGCCAATTTTGTCCATGAGTCGAGAAAAAAAGATTGGTAAACGGAATCTTCTGCGTATGAAGCCTCTTTAGACATTGTACATAATTTGCTTTTGTCTACTAAGGTATGAGAAAAAACTACCGGAAGCGGAAGCTATCCCCATGTAAGTACTACAACATTTAAGTTGCAGGTGACAAATTTCAACTGATACATATATATGTATATATGTATATATACATTTAATTTTTGGTCGGCATCCGGTGGTGGATTTTCATCTCACTGTGTCTTCTACTGGACAGCCAAAGCATGATTGCGTGTGCAGAGGGATAATGGGTGGCTGGCGTTTCACCACGCACTACTTCGTCAAGAAACCCCATATAGCAGTGTAAACTCAAAGGAATAAGGCTGTGTGGCATGTGGATGACAGCCACGTTTTACCAACCGAGCCGGTCCACAACTGCATAATATGTGCAACAGCAGCATTCCCGCCTATCCTTAGAGGGAATAATGGGTACAAATTGTACAAAGTGTTTGGATGGGCCGTAGTCAGATTCAAAATGGATGCACAGAACACAAATTAGCGCCAAGAGGAGTCACGAGTACTGTGCGCCACTTTCACACCAACAACGACCAACTGTCTCCTAGAGCCACTAAATACAAGATGGTGCTTAAGAAACAGGTAGGTAACTTGTCAACATGAACATCAGGCGCAGCCACACCAGAGATATAAAGTAAAAGACAGCCACTAAAAGTGACGATTCCGATAAAGCAGCTGGAAAAACACAGCTATTTACCGAGTTAATATGTAATAACTTTGTTTTCAACATAACCGATCAGATCTCAAGATGGCAAAAAAGAGAACGAAGACAGATAAAACAAACGAGAAAAATAAACGAAATAAAAGGGATTACGTAAAAGCGACGTGCGCACTTTAATAAAAGATTACTTATTTACAGATAAAAGAGAACACTCATTAGGTAAATATAATAGGGCGAACCAATCATCTGAACTACTGACATTTGAAATGCAAGCTCGCGGTCATTATAGTGAATTGATGAGCATGCAGCTTACCTCCAAACGCTGCACCGGTTCTGCTTACTTCCTTAGCAGCGCCCGTGGTCCTTCCTTTGTTACTTTTGAGATGTCTCGCTCTTGGCTCACGAGGCCTGTCGAATTAAATCATCTGCGACCACAAGTGCTACTACACTATGTGCTTGAGGTTGATAGAGTACACTCCATCAGCGCCTGTTGCTTCCTCAACTGCCGTTTCTTCGTATGCAAGAAGGTTTTCTTCTGAACCCCGGCAACTGCCTTCGTGGTCAGATCATGCATTTCAAGCCGATCAACCGCATTCAATTCCCAATACCTGAAATCGAAATTAGAACGCGACCGGCTCACTTTGATTATGTTCTGGTGACGAAGCTTCGGTTTCCATAAATGCCGTTTTCCTACATTCTGCTGACCACATGACAGCTGCTTCTGTATCCCCACCGATTACATGCGACACACATGACGGGCCACCTTAAGGGTCTGAGCAGATGTATACAGTCCACTGCATACATTCCAACTCGACGCAACATTTTTGAGTCTGCAACTCGGTTGCACCGAACAATTCGCAGAATCCACCGCATACGCTGTTGGTTTGACCGCTCGAGATACATCACATCTCGCTGGTACATCGTCCACGTTCCACTGAAATATGGAAGAATGGACAGCACCATGAAATTTAAGACCATCATTTTCGTGGCGACGGTAACCTGATGGTTGTTACCCACTCTGTACTTATGCTTCCAGAATTCCGCTGTTGTCTTCGATATGCAGATAGGAAGCCCACTGTGTTTATGCTGGTCAGTCGAAACTACACTACCAAGATAGTAGAAGTGTGAGGTGGTATCCAATATTTCCCCACCAATGCCGATTTGCTTGGCCACTGCTTACTGCACCTCTTGAGAGGGCTGAAAGAGACAGCCAGGTTTGCTTGTGTTGATGGCGAACCTGTATTTGCCTGCTGTCAAACCTGTGTACTAATCCTGTGCTGCCACTCAACTGCGTTGTGTGCGAACCACGCACAGTCGTTAGCGAACAGCAACCCACAGGTGGTTGTCTCACAGAGTGGGGTTCTCGCACATAAGCAACGGATGTTCAGTAGACTTATGTCAACTAGGTGCTCTACACGAACACAGTAAAACCAATACATCCTTGTATGAATTTAAATATTAAACAGAGCATAATCTAAGACACGGCCTTTCTTTTCCACACAAAAGTTCGTAAAGCCATCCGACATCTCTCCACATATTTGCAGGATGGCCCGCATACCACTGTGAAGACTACCAAATAAAATTACGAACTTTATCGGACAGCCAAACATAACAATAACAACCGCATTGCCTCGTGGTTCACGTAGCAACTGTTTTGGTGAAATTAACAAAAGCGAGTACAACGACTGCTGTCGCTCTCTGCAACTTTCCTGCAACTGACGAGACGTAAACACTAAGTCTATAGTGCTGGGGCCACAACTAAATTAACAGTGCTCCACTGGTATTTTCGACATCACAACCCATCTGACGAGGCGATTGCACAGGTTTGGAGCAACGATGTTACCAAGGCAACAAAGAGAGTTGATACCATTAACATATATTTTCGAAATTTGCATGCATTACTTGAGGGATGATCTATACAGCGCTAAGCCAAGTGGGGACAAATCTCCAGGCATGATTTGATACACTGATTGGAATAAAAATTCCAAAGCGTGATCAAGACCACGTAAACTATCACCATGTGTGCTTGGGTGCATAGAATGTAAGGTTTGATGAAGCGCCTCGCAAGTACATGTCATTCGCATTCAGAGAAAGAAGAGGCGTCGGAACATCGAGGCAAGATAAAGCAAGTAACGTCAATAAAAACAAACTAAGAAATTTGCTGAATTGGAAAATGTCACCTCTCGATTATTGGTAATGACAGGGAGGTGCATAATATTCATCGTCTCAGGTACTTGTACACGTGTGAGTCGTGATCCGTAAAATAATTGGTCCCATTCATCCAATTCGTCAAAGACGAAAAGATAGATTGCGATATCTCAACACTTCGCTTGTTCTCATAAGTCGCAAACACAATACAAGCAGAAACAAAGACACAATATATACATGGGAAAAATCGGCACGTCAATTTAACTGTCAAAACAAGGACCAAGGCACTCTAATTGATTGACACAATAGTTACTGTGCATATAGCACATTTAATAAGCGCTAATTAGCAGCCCTTCAATGATTGCCAAAAATATCGGGTTCGCGTTACGTAAAAACAATTTGAAAGCATTCTTCGGGTTCACATGTTGACCAGTTGTTAAGAGGCGTTTGGCGATAGATGATGATGGACTCCGATTCGTAATGTGGGATATTCCGTTTTGTTTGCGCTATTATTTGTTCGACTTATTTTGGTAAGTGCTCAGCCACCCTCTGATCCTATGTGAACATCACCGCAACCGCAGATGAACCAAGGATAAGATATTACGGGTGTTAGCGAAAACTCTCCCTGTTTCGATGAACGTTCGTTCTCGTTCCCGGGAGGCACTCATGTGCGTTGACGTGGTTCTGGTCAGATTAGTATTTTTCACAGGTAATTTATGCTACAATAGTGTCTTGGCAAACCGAGATGTTTAACACGCTGATCGGATACGTTCTTCCTAAAATTTTATTCTCGTGCGTTCCACAGAGAGATTACGGCGCAAAGATAACAATCGGTCTAATAATATTCCTCAGCAGCTAACATTTTTCGCGGCTATTATCCACTTGGGATTTGATTCACCCCAACCTATCAGTAACCCACGAGACAGAACAACATGGCTACCTGCCATTTTTGGATATCCCCATCAAGAAACTGTAAGGAGGTACACTGTTGCGCACCGTTTACCGTAAAGCGACCTGGAGTGGGCAGTACCTTCACTTTTTCAGTTTCGCCCCGGTTGCATACAAACGCGGTCAAGTGAAAACACTTTTCTACACGGCTAGACAAATTTATAGTCAAAATTTGCTGGAAGCTGAATAAAAATTTCCTGTATAGGAGTTTAGTAGCGAATGTTTATCCCGAAAATTTCATTCAAGTGCACAGCAGACCCCAAGGAGAAACTGCTAAAGCAAACAACAACGAAAAAGCTGTCTATTTGTTTCTGCCGTTCAAAGGGGACTATGGGGCAAATGATATCCGGCACAAGCTCAGCTCCACCCTAAATCGCACATACACGACTGCACAGTTGCGCCTCATGCAAACTACCGGGAAACTGGGTCTTCAAGTTCGTCAGGGCTACCATTCGGCTAGTCCGGCCTCTAATGTGGTTTATCAGTCCACCTGCAGCCGCCGTGATGCTTACATATTCAAGACTAACTGTCGGTTGGCTTAGAGGGTTGCTGAGTACTTGCCAAAATAAGTCGAACAAATGATAGCGCAAACAAAACGAAAAACCCCACAGTACGATTTGGAATCCATCATCATCTATCGCCAAACGCCTCTTAACAACTGGTCAACATGTGAACCCGAAGATTAATTTCAAATTGTTTTTACGTAACAGGAACCTGATAATGTTGGCAATCAGCGAAGAGTTGCTAGTTAGGGCATATCAACCTGCGCTATGTGCACAATAACTATTGTGTCAATCAGTTAGATTGCCTTGCTCTTTGTTGTGACAGTTAAATTTATGTGCCGATTTTTTCCAATGTATATACTTTGCCTGTGTTTCTGCTTGTATTGTGTTTGCGACTGATGTGAACAATCAAAATGTTGACATGTCTCAATCTTTGTCTTCTTTCTACCTTATTATCATGATATGTATTTTCATTCCCTAATCCATATTTATTCACTTCCGAGGCAGTTGAGAGAAACCGGGTCATTTGTACGACTGCTTTTGCTCTGTCGTGTCTTTGTAGAAAATCACCCACCCCCGTAGTTGAACACCCCAAATGAAAGACGTGGATACCTCCTGGTGGGTCCCTAAGCCACTGGTGCTTGGAAGGTGTTTTAAATATAATTCGTAAATGAGATCTATCCACAGAAGTGAAGAAAGCATATCTCCAAGCTTCGTTAACCGAGCCTTTATCCATGACTTTGCGTTTACCAATGCGTTTCATACACACTAGACAAAGGGTCGCAGCTCCTGCAGGGTGCTGGATCACCAAATTGGTGATTGGATGGCAGTTGGCAAGATGCCTTTCCAGCCTCTCCATCCACACAAGGGGAATATTCTTGGATAGACAGGGAATACCCAGACGAAATTCCTAATGGGAGCGTGAAGATATGCAACTGATGTGTCTGACGGCACATGGGGGTAGTTAGTAAATGTGGTCTGTTCTGAACTCTCTAAGGTTGAAGCGACGTATGCTGGTTGAAGGCAATCAATGCTCGCGGACTCCTGGGATCCATTCTTATCCAGTTCGAATTAGTTCGGTTTCCACAATAAGACCTTGAATAAACCTTTATAAATTGGTGTCAAGGGTCTTCCAACAGTATTGACCCCGATAAGGACGAATGAGCATGTGTATAAGTCAGGATCCACATGCTGGTCGCGCATGCTTAGTCGAGGTGGTGTCGGTCTAATGGATGGAAAATGGTGTTTCAGGCCTTCAGCATAGGACGTAGGAATCAACTCGCCGGTGTTTCGTGAGTCCAGTATCATCACTCCGGGGAGTCTGAGGGCTGTGCCAAAGATACATTCCGCTCGGCAGCATGCAATATCTTCATTGACGGCATTGCGAATACCAAGAAGAATAGCTGGAAGGCGTTCAGACCAACCTGCATCAGACGAACTATCTGTGATGGCAGGTTTCATTTGTCGATGAAATCGTTCGACAAGGCTATTGGCAGCTGGATGATAGGCAATCGTTTGAAAACGAGTACAACCAAGCAGTCGAATCAAGTCAAGGGAATGATTGGAATTAAATTGAGGACCACTGTCAGTAGTGACAGTGGTTGGCACAACGAAGAAAGAAATCTACATTACAACGAAAGCACAAGCAACAGTTTCAGAGGATATATCATGTAAGGGACTTGTGTGGGGAAAACGAGTAAAGCAATCAACACGTTTCAACCGATAAGTGAAACCGTTAAAAGATGATAACGCTCCTACTGCATTAAGATGAACATGTTTGAATCGGGCTTCAGAGAGTTAAAAAGTACCAGCAGTTGTTAGAAATTGCTTGCGAACTTTGCTGGTTTGACAACCAATACAGCTTTCCGCCCATTGTCGGATGTCTGCGCGCAAACTGGGCCAGATGTAACGGACGGTAATTAGTTTCACGGTAGATCGAATAGTGGGATGCGATAGTCTATGACTGAGGTCAAAGACCACTCGCCGGTAGGACTGCGGAACAAACGATTTAGGTTTACCGGTCGGAATATCACAGTAGATTCATGCGTCAGAATTGAACATGAGAAATAGGAAAGGTTTTAACTAAGTGTTCTCTAGATCCTGTGTTAATTCTGGGTTACTATCTTAACAAAAGACATTTACTCCAGATAGATTGGCGTGCATGTTAACTAATGGATGTGAGCACGGTATATTTGCGACAGTATGTGACTTGATCACATTTTCTTCATTCCTGAATTTATCACTGCTATTTTGATAATCCATTTATTTCAAACGCTAATTTAACGGCATATCCGTCCGGAGTATCCGATCTATTTTATTCACCTTTTCATTTCATGGGATTGGCCATCCTTGATACACCAGTGTGGCTGCGCTTGATGTGCATGTTGACAAGGTGCCTATTTGACTATTACCAACTACTTCGTCCATACTGGATACAGGAGAGAGATAGTCTTTGCTAGAGGGGACAGGGTTCACGGTCCTTGTGGCCTTGCTAGGCTCGAATAGTGGTTCCATACACTCAGTGTGGAGCGTACTACGGTCCAGCCACCGTCTTGTGTTCGCCTAATTCCCCAAAATACAGCGTGAGTGTGAAGGAGTGTGAACCGGCCCCGCTGATTAAACGTGGCTTTCATCCGCATGCTTCGCGGTCTTATTCCTTCGGGTTTACACCCGAGGTAGGGTGTGCATGGAGCTGTGGATTTTGCAGCGCAAACCACCCAAGGTCTGTCTGTAGACGCAGGCGTTCCGTGGCTGGTCACAACAATAGGCAAATCCGAAACCTTTTGGAGGAGGAAATTTAGTTCCTAAGAAACTTGTAAACAGCCAGATTTGAAAAGTGCTGGAGGGCTTTTATCTTTGTCAGATGCTCACGGCGCTCTAGAAGCTCAACAGCAAACATAGCCTTGGCGATGTACCGTCCACACACACCTGGCGGCACTACGTATTCCAAAATAAGGATCTCAAGTGCAGCAGGCCATTTGCACTGCTGCTCAAAGTGTTTAAGCCAACGCACAAGTGGAGGTTGTCGGCAGTGGATTGGCTCGTTAATGGTTTTGCTGCAACCTTCACTTACAGTTGGCCTTTTGCTGCCAGTGAATCGGATCAAGCGAAAAAGCATTCGGAACTTCCCCGAGCTGACCACCTGTTCAACAATCCTTTGCGTCCACAAGGCTTTGTGTTCATCGAGAAGGAGCTGCTTGAGTTCAACCTTAATGGTTCTGCTTATTGAATGACACTCAACGCCCGCTGGAATTGCCCTACCAGCTTCCATAAATTGGAGGGATCGTGAAGAGACTACTGGTGAAACCACAGATAAGGGTGGCGGAGCGATGCACGGCGCTGCGTATGTGTTCCCAATGCGTTTTAACATCAGAGAATGAGGCGCTCTTGACATTTGTGACCAACTCATCCTAAAACGCAATGCAGACACTTATGGCGGAGGGTTTAGTTACATCAAACGATGTAGGGCCACGCCGTTGGGCGCCACCCAAACGGATGGCAATCTAGGCAGACACGAGCGCATGATCTAAA
>CALYDF020004017.1:0-22992 GCA_944474145.2 Dicrocoelium dendriticum
TAGGTGAGCACTAATACATCGGTATCACTGAGGGGCAACAACCGTGATTTTCTGTTATGGTATAATGACACTAGGGAATCATAATGCTCGTAGCGCACCCGTGCTATACTGCATGTAGGTGTTGTAAGGAAGGATATATGGATACAAACCCAATGGAATTATTTTGCATGGGTTTATGGGACAAGGAGGAATGCGTCACGTACACTGTAAACTGGATGGTCGCACAGGCCCAACCGACGTGTTCACGCGTATGCTGCGGACAAACCTGAGCACTGGGAAAAGGGGTATAGGTGCATGGGTAAGGTGCATGTTATTTCGAATAAAGTAACGGAAGGCAAGTGACATGCTACCATAGCAATGTAGTATGAGCGGGAAGGATGGAAAAAGATTGACTGTCAAACCTTAATCTTGGCGCTTTTGGACTTCTGCCCTTACTTCTGGAAGGCTATAAAACTTAGTAGGTGACGTTGGAACTGCCTTATGACGTACAAATTTGAAGCCGAAGCACGTATGGAGCATAGGAACGGAAGAGTAACTGATCCACATCTATACTATTTCCGATGTCCGCGTCATGGTTGGCTGGGTGCCTAGAGACACACTCTGCTTACTAAAATTGGTGGGACCTTAAGAGGGTCGTTTTCGCGTTCCCGTGGGGTAGGCCCTGGGGAGGGCCAGGGTAGCCTTTCCTAGTTTGTAGTAAATGAATCTGATAGAACAGTTGGGTAGAATGATGGTTTATTGCCTTTTTGAAGGTTACCGGGTATTGCATGCTAACCAGAAGCTACTTGCAGGATCAGTATGGGCGGCGTATCGGGCAGGGTGGACAGAACTCACTTGAGACAGGGAAATGGGCCACAGAAAAGGGATGCCCGACATGACTCTGCGCATGCGTAAAACAGGCGGATATAGGCTGTGAAATTCCAATTAGAACGACAGTGATATCCACTTACGTTACCTGAAAGGCGTCGAAAGAACAAAGGACGGATGCACCCTGGTGGACGTAGCTCACATGCAAACTTGCGACAACTAGGAACGTCGCACAAACGGTAACCTAGCGAACGGATTATGCAGCCTAGAAAATGAAAAGTCACAGGACGGCAATGGGACACTTGTTCCAAGAAGCTGTAGCCGTAAGCAAATAGCAGTTCTTAAACAGTATTGACGTTGCTGACGTGCGAACGCGCGACATGTGAGCGGTAAATGCTGCAGCCGGGTTGGCGGAAAATCGCGGGCTATCAGATTAGCGCCATCACGAAATGGTTTTAAAGGTACCATAAAAAGAAATTTAGGAAAACATGAAGTAAATGTCAACCTTGGCTGAATTTACTTACATACCAAAGGAAGACAACTCGTGTGGTTAAAAAGAGGCAAGCGAGTGGACGTCAAGCGTAGTCTATGAGATGAAATGTAAGAGTAAAGTGTTGACCAATTACCGAAAGTGACTGGCGTTGAAAGAGGAAGGAATTGGGCTCCCTGGCGAACTATCCTGACATGCCAGCGGGCGACCAGTAGTGGAGGTGTGCAAGCGGCAAACTGCTTGTCAGCAAGATACAGTCTAGGAAATGAAAGTTATGACCAGAGTCGTGTGTACTTACCTTAGGGAGGTGGCACCGAAAATACGAACGAGGTACGGGATATGGCTGACGTTGCTAACATACCAGCTAGGGATAACTGGGTGCGGTTAGGAAGTGGGAGACGGATGGACGAAAGGCGCAGTCTATGCAGTGGACTGTGCGAGTGAATCCCTGACCATTTGTAGAAGGGGAATGGCGGTTAAAAGATCCAACTTGCAGGTGCACCCAGAGCGGCGCATCGGGTACGGCGGAATGCACCCACAGACGGCGGACTGATGTTGCTCCTAGGCAAGGCAGATACGTCTGGGCGCGGATAACAAGCTGCGCATGCGGTAAACAGGCGGACAGAGGGTTAAAGGCAGTGGTGCATAGGTAAGACAACATCCATGCACACCGAATATGAAGTGCTTGGCGTCAGAAACGCCGGACAGGCTTCAAGCTGGGCGTACGTTGCGCACACACCACCTGGAGACAACGTTAGGTAAACAAGTGGCCAACGGCGGGTGCAGTTTAGGAAGGAAAACGTAAGCCACCAGCGATGCGCCCTTACTTCAAGTAGGTGGGGTTGAAACTGCAACAATTTTTGAAGCTGGGCTGACGTTCCTATACATTGTAGAGGAAACAGGGCGTGGCGGACAAGTGACACGTACGACAAACAGGTGGGGCCGGACAGTTTGCATAATAAGCAGTGCTTAGAGACATGGGGCATTCGAGGTATAGCGGCATGAAATAGCAATGGGCAAGGACGTTCCAACCACTCAACAAAATTCCTAACCTCGCGGGTGAACGTGGAAATCGCTAACACCCCACAACCGTGGACTCAGAAATGGTTTGATCCCCATAAGAAGAGGAGCACCACGTTCTCCGAGACAGGGTTGCTATGTGGGTAAGGACTCGTGATGTGACTCGCCGCAATTACCGAAAGGAACAAAGCAATACCGTACATGACACTATTTATGCCAGGTGTCATTGGTAAGGCATAGACGGAGCGCGGAATATATGCTGGCTGACTACATGCTGCATCATTAGTGGCTACTCACTTACCGAATTTGAATAGGACAACATAATCAATTGGTAAGGTAATTGTATGGAGGGTGATAATGCATTGCCAATGATAAGGGCGGAGCATGTGAACCGGGTGCCGGAGACCAGGATAATGAAGGGTGTCAAGTTACTGGCGAAAGGTACAGAATAATCCATGCCTCCTGGTAGCTAGAAGCTGTATGACACAGGGAAACCATGAGCCGGGAGGGGACGTGTATAGTAGCGATCCACCTGTCACCAGTAAGCGGAGGCACTTTCACGAGGTACACTGACGAGAAAATAAATGGTTCAAGGCTGGCGGAGGCGCTATGGCTCTACCAAAGAATGGATCAGGGCGACAGATGTCTGCTGATGGTCTAAAATGCACAGGCACGCCTGCTGTGCATTGACCAGAATGGATGCGGTAGAAATGCCAAATGGATCATTGTAGGTGGATGCCATTTGACCTTAATCGTTGTCAGGGCGCAGCGGCACATGCGCGCTGACTGCCTGAAAATTACATAACTATACGTTGTTCACTTACCGTATTTGAATCGAGTGACCAAATGTAATGTTCATCGTACTCGGAGGCTGCGTGGTACGGCGACATGTTTGACTATGCCGCATGTCTACTACTGACGCAGAGGCCTCTTTGGACCCACTCTCAGGGATCCTATGCACAACTACAACTGCAAGTTGAGCGGAGGAAGTGCAAATCACCACCGACAAAGCAACGACCGTGTTATTTGTCGACTGAAACATGTAGGTACGCAAAACGTCAACTCCACAGCTAACGTAAAGCCCGACACCCCGTCCTGTCGGCCATCAAAACATTTACATCTGAATAGTGCGTAACCAGATAGAGGTATTCCACCGTCCGTGATGGCTTGAGACAGCCACGTCTCAGTGAATGCGCGTATATCGGGATGAGACCCATCTAAAATTTTAAGTGGGAGTGGAACGACAGGACTATCCCGTGAGTGTTTCTGCTTCAGCGGGTCGTTAAACCAGTAGTTGGCAGTCTGTGAAATATTGATCGGCCTAAAACAAAGACCGCATCACACCCTCTTTCATCAGTTATTGCATATGTATCCCGCACTATAAATAACTGATTGGCCGTTTACTTGAAGTAAGAAAGCGAATAGGAGTAATTTCAGTAGGCGAAAGGAGAAAGTGGAAAGAGCTAACCAAGTAGAATACCACGGTATTTGAATGATTAAAAGGAACTGAAAAGTGAAGGTATGTCAGTTAGGAAAAGGAGAGGTTTGGTGTTGCCACAGAAGAGCATCTAGCTGGCGCGCAAAGCCCTCAACCGTAGTTTCCCTAGCCACGTGATCTGGAAGCGGATTCCAGCGATCTATAACTCTGCTTGAAGGACGAGTTGCTGTCCTAATCCTATCAGACCGTGATGTATGCAGGTTCAGTTGGTGACCGCTGGACCTAATAGCCCTAACAATTCCGGCCGCTCTTACTCGTCAAAATACGATAAGTGAGAATCAGGTCCTCTTTTATCCTTCGGTAGTGCATGAAGCACATACCCAAACTAAGAAGGCGTTCGGGATGCGCCTGTCCCCGTAGACCCTGCGCTAACCGTGCACTTATTCATAACAACCACCCCAAAGTCCTTTTGTCTCGAATAATACCTGCTGGACAAGGCTGAATACGTTATTTTAGATGGGGTCGGGTGAATGCCGAGAATGGCGTCACAAAACAATTAGCCTTTAGGCTTATGAAAGAGCGACGAACAAACCACATCACACAAAACCCCGACAAGTAGCCATCTTCAAATTGTCGGCGTAATGAAGTGCTGAGGAGTGTACGACCCCCAAAGCAATATGCTGAGTGATACCAGGGAGTTCACCACCGCCGACATATCGGGTAGCGGGATAGGCAGCTCCGCTTCGGAGAGCAGAGCACTTGGCCCTAGTTACGGGCATCAGCCATATTGGAACAATGAAACTGTCTTAAATGGGAATAACAGCTCTAGCTTTACCTGATCCATGAGGGAAAATGTGTAGCTCGGCCGGATGACCGTCCGGGCGGGTCTTAAGATGCGCCACATGGGGTGTCAAGAATAAATCGGCTGGTAGAGCATTCCACGGTCGGCAGGTTCGCAAAACGAAGTCGTGCCCTCTGCAGTTCACCCGACTGTGCTGATGTGTGAGCCTCAGTGGGATATCTACAATATTCCAGAGCTTAAGGTCGTCGGTAAAATTTAGTGATGACACCCCTAGCCCCTTGGCAAGTTGTTTACATAGGTCATTAACAATTATGGCCCGAAAAACAAGCCCTGCGGGGCCACTAAAGAATGCAGGTCTGGGCGAAAGGATACGCCCCACCCGTATGCACTGTTCCCTCCCCCAAAATAAAGCAGACACTCATTGAATGGTAAGACCAGGTATAGCGTAATATCACAACTTTTGTGAGAGTGGAAGCTGAGGAGCAGCGTCCAAAGCTTTAGCAAAGTCCACGAATAGCACGCCTACAGCGTGGCCAATGTCTACTGCTTCGGTCCAGCCTTCACGAGCTACAAGTAGGTAAGTCTGATATGAAAATGCCTTGCAGAACCTATGTTGCGCAACACTGAGAAGGTTGAATCTATTCAGGTGGTTCTTCACTGAATCCCATATCAGTTTTTCAAACAACTTGACTATTACTCTTGTCAAACTGACAGGCCAGTTGTTCGCGGAGAGATGGCTGTTACCGCCTTAAAAAGCGGAAAGCTGATTGCCTCCTCGCATTCCGAAGGTGGGAAGCAGCTGCCAAGCGATATTGGAAAGACGCATCTGAAGGGACCACTTCGCTCAGTGGCCAAATCCTGCAACAGCTTCGGATGAATTGAAGCAGGACCGGAAGCTTTAGAGCGGTTAATGCGTTTCAGTAGCGCAGTGACATGAGTTTTCGTTATGTAACAATCAGCTAAGCAAGAATCCGCTGGAAATTGAAACCAATTCCACCTGTGTTAAAGAGATCCTTGAACAAACACCCCAGTATACTGAACAATAAGTATACAGGTCTTGTTATAGTCGGTTGGTGCGCGTTTTCCATATGCTCATAATAACTAGGTTATAGCCAGTGTTGCCCCACTGCGTCCTTTAACGTAAGCAAAACACGTCTTGGGATCATCTGCGGACATGCAGGTCAATCTCGTACCTCTTATTCTTTAGACTGCGCACGTTGCTTAACACCAGCTGAAGGTACGCGTAATGTCCGGCCGTAGGTCGTGCGCTTCCAAGGCTGGCACTGGTAGCAGGCTGACTGTCCGAAAACCCACCAAACGCGGACTTTGTTTACCGGCCGCTTGCCTGGTTTTGAGGTCCTTAATTGTCTCTTGTAGCTTCAGTCTGTCCACTAGCGGGGGTCTGAATGAACGTTAACATTAGTACGCTTCTGTATGAGAGAATACCGCAATCGCGCGTTGGATTCCTCCGCGGTGGATAGGATTACGCGGAATACGCACGGTCGAGAGTTTGGAGCGTCAAAGTAGAAGTTATTCAATGTACTCAGTTTCCTGACAGTAATGCCGGGAAACACAGGCGGAAGAAGCTTTGTTACGCACATCTTAAATCACTGTAGGTCTTCCAACGTACTTCCGGCGGGAAGGGCGGAAGTGGATTCCACTGTGTTACGGAATCCCACGCTGCTAGCGATGAAAGAATCCCCTCGACGGGGCGTATGCACCTCACGAGTTTTGGAATTTAGATGAACAGCAGCCAGCGTAGCTGCAGACAACAAGACTGCGCAAACGTTAACAACGGTAGCGACGGTAGCATCACGCTTGGGAAGCACGCGGCGGAAATTCACATACTGGTATAGGAAATTCTCAGGCTGCGGAGTCACCATTGAATACTTGAAAAAACTGCATGACGTTGCCAACTCATTATTATGTACTGCATCCTTCACTTCCTCAGCGCTTTTATAGCCAGCTACAACCATAGGGCAAAGCACAGCATTAGCATCCAACATGGCGAACGTGAACCAAATAGGCCGCGGCGCTTGATTGTCATTTTAAACAATACGCAATTTGGGTGAAATGCACACACAGTTTATTCAAACTCGGTTGATTCCTTTTAAACTCAGCATTCCATATCAAGTTATTTACTACTTATTCACGCGATGGCCATAATTGTGTCTGCCGTACGCAAACGTAGGGCCCAGGTAAGGCTAATTTTCCTTATAAAAATTAGCCACTACCTTTGGTGTCCCACACGTTGCCAACCATCGTCCGTTCGCCTAAGGTGTGTTACACGGTCCGTGTCTGGTAACTGAGTAGTTTAAATGTTGTGGCCACCATTTTGCTCATAATATTTCATTAAAAGCAGCCTTCACTAGCAGACTATTCAATCTCGCACACCTTTCCATTTAATGATAGCGATATCACGAACGTTTGCTTAGTTTGGGGATATACTCCATGCACTACCGATGGATAAGTAGGACCTGATTCTCATCATATTTTAACGGGTAGGGTCGGTATGGACTTGTCGGGACTATTTAGTCGCGCTGTTAGTTAACCTCCGCGGTCAAGTTCAAGGGGACTGGAACGGTAGGATAAATTCCCGTGGACGTTCCTTCCGTGGCGCGTCGTTGATCCGGATGAGTATTGTGAGTACTACGCGGTAACTCGATTTTTTGGCGTGCCGGACTGATCGAGCTTTTTAGCTTAAATAACGTGGAAAACAGTGTTTGAATAAACACTCGAAACGAAATTTGACTTTTGTCAAATTTTATCTGATCCAAGATATCTTGGATGGATTAAAGTGGTACTGGCCAAAGCGTCTTTGGCGCGCTGATTTTGCCTTTTTATTACGGTCGTTTTACTATTGGATACGTGTTGTAATTCTACTCTGTTTTCCATATGATTCTGACTGTCTCGCTAAGCACCGAGGCGGATGGACCTATGGTGTTATTGTTTTATGAGTCTACTGCAGCTTGCAGACAGGTTAACTGTTCAGAAGAGACAATCCAACGTCGAAGTGCCGGGGGCCGCTTCACTTACCGGCACAAGAACTGGACGCTCGTTAGGCGGAAGCCTCTACTGTCCATCTGACCTGACCTGTTATCCAGTGACAGATTTATCTGGCGGTATGCAGTGTGACGTCTGCTGCCGCTGGTATCACGAAAGCTGTACCGGCCTACAAGCTGACCAGTACAAAAAGCTATCATCCAGTGTTCACTTTCTTTTTAGCTGTGCGGAATGTTTCGTTCAAAGATCAACGCGCTCGGCTATCACCGGTGCTAAACTTTCAGCGCTGGTTTCAGGGTTGGCAGATGTTGAGAAGGCGATAGTCAAACTCGCCTCTATTGCGTCGCCCGATACGAAGATGGATTTTATTTTAAAATCCCTGAATAGTTTGATTGAAGACACTGCAATAAGCGGCAAGATTGCTGACGATCCATACGCTAGGGTCTGTCACTCCGTCATGAATGCGCACATTCTACCGGCCAATCCAAGTAGCATTGCTGGCTATTCTCATGAGACGATAAAGCGAAGAAAAATAGGATGCGGAAATACCAAAAGCCCTCTGCAAAACCCAGAGAATTAGTTGCCACGGCATCGAAAAAGATGCCGTCTTTGACAGTCGTCTGACGATTGTGCACAGGATAACCTTCCGAAGATGCTGATCGTCTCTGTCGCCACTGAACCAGCCCGTTTTGACCAAGTGCTGGTAACTGCTTAATGCGATACAAGGTCAACGGCCCCTGCTCCAGTGAAGCAAAAGAAGAAGCAAACTAGGTCTGCTCGTAAAACTTTGAAGGGGCTTGAAAACCCTGGAACTAGTAAGAGGCCAGTATAAGAGCAAAAACCTGTGCTACCGTTGCTTCGACGTTGTTTGTGAAGACATCCGCGTAGGGGTGGGCGTCCTCGCGGTATACTCAGCCCGCGCGCGACTGGTGGTGGTCGCGCGGCAGCGAAGCGCCGTTACGGCGCACAGCTGACACATTATTATTATATTTATTTGTGAAGACAGGGACAGTCCCAACGCCAGTGGTGAAAATATCTGGTGTAGGTGTCGAATCAAAGGCACGTGGGGTAAACACCCCGTCGTGCCGACTCTTTCACGGATAGTAGCGTTTTATTCCGTAACTTTACTGAATCTGCGGCCGTTCTCCCAATGGAATGCATCTTGGATGAAATCAAGTGGCTGAAACTGTGTGTCAGCAAGCTGCTTCCACCTGGCTTCCCTGGTGTCACTGTCAGAAAGCTGACCAGATTGGGGAACGTCTCTATCGCTACGCCAAATCCGCGACCCCGACTACTTCGCGTGGTCCTTTCTACCCCGGAGGAACGCAAATCATTACTGCGGTTTGCGTTCAAACTTAAGGGTAGTGGTGTCAGCGTTCAGCCGGACCTACCACTGGCAGATAGATTGAAGTTAAAGGAGGCTATCAAAGACCTCAAAACTAGACGGGCGGCTGGTGAGCAAGGCCTCCGTCTGGTGGGTTTTCAGGTGGTCAGCCGGAAGTTATCTTCCGCCCTATCAGAACCCATCCTGATGGCGCACGACCCAGGGATGGTCGTGCCGACTTCCTTGAGGTAGTACTTAGCAACATGCGTAGCCTAAGGAACAAGGTGCACGAGTTGGGTCTACTTGTAGACAAATCTCGTCCCGACATACTTGCTTTCACTGAAACGTGGTTGTCTCCGGATATCATGGACGGTGTGCTATGTTTACCTGACTACGCACTGCTTATAACTCATCGCCAAGGCGGAAGCGTTGTAGTATATGTGAGCTGTAACTTAGTTGTGTTGAAGACTTGCACATTCCAGTCGTCGGATCAGACTGCTGAAGTCCTATCGGCTGTTTTGTGCACTTCCTCTACCCAGTTTACAGTTATAGTGATATACAGAAGTCCTAGAAGTTTTTCCAGGAGGATTCTTAGCTTTATTCACACTCAGTCCGCGAATAAGTGTTTAGTTCTAGGGGATTTCAACCTCCCGGAACTCTGTTGGGTCGATCTTTCTTGCAATTCATCAGAAACATTCGGTGCAGACTTTCTTGAGCTGACTCTCCAAGCGCCTTTGCACCAGTTCGTGGTTTTTCCCACCAGGACAACCAAATACCATATACTTTAGATTTGGTTTTTTCTAAGTCCCTCGACTTCGTGACTGACGTTTCATGCGGTGCACCTCTAGGGTCCAGCTATCACGCATGCATATCTTTTCGATGTGCTCTTTCAAGGCACCAAGCGACCGCTGTTGAATTACTTCCGAATATTTGGCGGGCGGACTTTAGTGCGATGTGAGCCAAGGCTTCAGTTCTGAACTGTGAGATCTCGATGGCTGACTCTGTCCAGTTAGCATGGGAAAAATTTAAGGCATACCTTACGGAGGTTTCCACTCCCTATATTCCACTCATGAGAAAAAGAGGGTTAAGGGCACAGCCTCCATGGATAGATACCACTGGCAAGTACATACTCAAGAAACGGTCTAGATGCTGGCGAACCTACCAAGCAGCTCCATCAGCCAGTACATGATAGTTATCGAGAGATTAGAAATAAATGTAAGCAACATCTCAGAACTGTTCGTCTTCAGTACGAGCAGGATTTAGCGGCCCCAAACGCAGCTAATCCCAAGAAGTTCTCTGCTTGCATTTAAAGACGCAGCGGGGCAGAAATTGTCTATACCGGCGTTATTGCGAGCAGACGGGACCCGTGCGCAAACTGACTATGACAAGGCTTGTATACTTAGTGACCAGTATACTGGGGTCTTTTCTCGGGAGACCTCTTTACCACAGGTTGAATTGGTTTCAAGAGTTCCAGAGGATTCTTGCTTAGCTGAGTTTAGCATAACGGAGACTCAGGTCTTCGAGCTACTGCAAGGCGTTAATCCCTCTAAAGCTTCCGGTCCTGTTTCAATTCATCTGAAGCTGTTGCATGAATTGGCCACTGAGCTGAGTGGTCCTCTCACATGCTTGTTTCAATATCGCTGGACAGCTGCATCCTACTTTCGGAATGGAAGGAGGCAATCATCTGTCCGATTTTTAAGGGCAGTGACAGCGCTCTACTCGCGAACTACCGGCCTGTCAGTTTGACAAGCGTAGTAGTCAAGTTGTTTGAAAAGCTGCTAAGGGATTCAGTAGAGAACCACCTGAATGGATTCAACCTTCTCAGTGTTGCGCAACATGGATTCCGCACTCACAGTCTGTGTGTAATCTCTCTGCTTTTCCTCCATCCTCAACGGTGGTGGATTGTGAAAAGCAGAGAGATTACACACAGACTGTAAGAGTTGCGGAATCCATGTTGCGCAACACTGAGAAGGTTGAACCTATTCAGGTGGTTCTCCACTGAATCCCTTATCAGCTTTTCAAACAACTTGAGTACTACGCTTGTCAAACTGACAGGCCGGTAGCTCGCGGGCAGAGCTCTGTCACCGCCCTTAAAAATCGGACAGATGATTGCCTCCTTTCATTCCGAAGGTAAGACGCAGCTGCCAAGCGAGATTGAAAACACGCATGTGAGAAGACCACCCAGCTCAGCTCCCAATTCATGCAACAGCTTCGGATGAATTGAATCAGGACCGGAAGCTTTAGAGGGATTAATGCCTTGCAGTAGCTCGAAGACCTGAGTCTCCGTTATGCTAAACTCAGCTAAGCAAGAAGCCTCTGGAACTCTTGAAACCAATTCAACCTGTGGTAAAGAGACCTCCCGAGCAAAGACCCCAGTATATTGATCACTAAGTATACAAGCCTTGTCATAGTCAGTTTGCGCACGGGTCCCGTCTGCTCGCATTAACACTGGTATAGACAGTTTTGCCCCGCTGCGTCTTTAAACGTAAGCAACAAATCTCTTGGGATTAGCTGCGGCCGAGTCCGCTAAACCCTGCTCGTACTGGAGACGAACAGTTCTGAGATGTTGTTTACATTTATTTCTAATCTCTCGATAACTATCATAGGTACTGACTGATGGAGCTGCTTGGTAGGTTCGCCAGCATCTAGACCGTTCCTTGAGTAGGTACTTGCCTGTGGTATCTATCCATGGAGGCTGTGCCCTTAACCCTCTTTTCCTAATGAGTGGAATACAGGGAGTGGAAACCTCCGTAAGGTGTCTTAAATTCATCCCAGGCTAACTGGACAGAGGCAGCCATCGGGATCTCACAGTTCAGAACTGAAGCCCGCCAAATATTCGGAAGTAATTCAAAAGCGATCTCTTGGTGCAGTGAAAGAGCACGTCGAAAGGATATGCATGCGTAATCGCTGGACCCTAGAGGTGCACCGTATGAAACGTCAGTCACGAAGTCGAGGGTATTTAGTTGTCCATATACGTAGTGAGAAAGGTCACGAACTGGTGCAAAGGCACTTGGAGAGTCAGTTCGACAAAGTCTGCACCGAATGTTCCTGATGCCGAACTGCAAGAAAGAACAGCCCAACAGACTACCGGGAGGTTGATATCCCCTAGAACTAAACACTTCTTCGCAGACTGAGTGCGAATAAAGTCAAGTATCCCCCTGGAGAAACTCCAAGGACTTCTGTATATCACTATAACTGTAAACTGGGTAGAGGAAGTGCACAAAACAGCCGATAAGGCTTCAACAGTCTGATCTGACGACTGGAATGTGCAGGTCCTCAACACATCTAAGTTACAGCTCACATACAGTACAACGCCTCCGCCTTGGCGACCAACGGAGTGATCAGTTCTAAGCAGCGCGTAGCCAGGTAAACATACCTCACCGTCCGTGATATCCGGAGACAACCACGTTTCAGTGAAAGCAAGTATGTCGGGACGAGATTTGTCTACAAGTAGACCCAACTCGTGCACCTTGTTCCTTAGGCTATACACGTTGCTAAGTACTACCTCAAGGAAGTCGGCACGACTATCCCTGGGTCGCGCGCCATCAGGATGGGTTCTGATAGGGCGGAAGATAACTTCCGGCTGACCACCTGAAAACCCACCAGACGGAGGCCTTGCTCACCAGTCGCCCGTCTAGTTTTGAGGTCTTTGATAGCCTCCTTTAACTTCAATCTATCTGTTAGTGGTAGGTCCGGCTGAACGCTGACACCACTACCCTTAAGTTTGAACGCAAACCGCAGTAATGATTTGCGTTCCTCCGGGGTAGAAAGGACCACGCGAAGTAGTCGGGGTCGCGCATTTGGCGTAGCGATAGAGACTTTCCCCAATCTGGTCAGCTTTCTGACAGTGATACCAGGGAAGCCAGGTGGAAGCAGCTTGCTGACACACAGTTTCAGCCACTTGATTTCATCCAAGATGCATTCCATTGGGAGAACGGCCGCAGATTCAGTAAAGTTACGGAATAAAACGCTACTATCCGTGAAAGAGTCGGCACGACGGGGTGTTTACCCCACGCGCCTTTGATTCGACACCTACACCAGATATTTTCACCACTGGCGTTGGGACTGTCCCTGTCTTCACAAATAAATATAATAATAATGTGTCAGCTGTGCGCCGTAACGGCGCTTCGCTGCCGCGCGACCACCACCAGTCGCGCGCGGGCTGAGTATACCGCGAGGACGCCCACCCCTACGCGGATGTCTTCACAAACAACGTCGAAGCAACGGTAGCACAGGTTTTTTGCTCTTATACTGGCCTCTTACTAGTTCCAGGGTTTTCAAGCTCCTTCAAAGTTTTACGAGCAGACCTAGTTTGCTTCTTCTTTTGCTTCACTGGAGCAGGGGCCCTTGACCTTGTATCGAATTAAGCAGTTACCAGCACTTGGTCAAAACGGGCTGGTTCAGTGGCGACAGAGACGATCAGCATCTTCGGAAGGTTATCCTGTGCACAATCGTCAGACGACTGTCAAAGACGGCATCTTTTTCGATGCCGTGGCAACTAATTCTCTGGGTTTAGCAGAGGGCTTTTGGTATTTCCGCACCTTGTTTTTCTTTACTTTGATCGGCTCATGAGAATAGCCAGCAATGCTACTTGGATTGGCAGGTAGGATGTGCGACTTCATGACCGAGTGACAGACCCAAGCGGATGGATCGTCAGCAATGTTGCCGTCTATTGCAGTGTCTTCAATCAAAATATTCAGGGATTTTAAAATCAAATCCATTTTGCTATCGAGCGACGAAATAGAGGCGAGTTTGACTATCGCCTTCTCAACATCTGCCAACCCTGAAACCAGCGCCGAAAGTTTAGCACCGGTGATAGCCGAGCGCGTTGATCTTGGAGCGTAGCATTCAGCACAGGTGAAAAGAAAGTGAACGCTGGATGATAGCATTTTGTACTGGTCAGCTTGTAGGCCGGTACAGCTTTCGTGATACCAGCGGCAGCAGACGTCACACTGCATACCGCCAGATAAATCTGTCACTGGATAACAGGTCAGGTCAGATGGACAGTAGAGGCTTCCGCCTAACGAGCGTCCAGTTCTTGTGCCGGTAAGTGAAGCGGCCCCCGGCACTTCGACGTTGGATTGTCTCTTCTGAACAGTTAACCTGTCTGCAAGCTGCAGTAGACTCATAAAACAATAACACCATAGGTCCATCCGCCTCGGTGTTTAGCGAGACAGTCAGAATCATATGGAAAACAGAGTAGAATTACAACACGTATCCAATAGTAAAACGACCGTATTAAAAAGGCAAAATCAGCGCGCCAAAAACGCTTCGGCCAGTACCACTTTAATCCATCCAAGATATCTTGGATCCGATAAAATTTGACAAAAGTCAAATTTCGTTTCGAGTGTTTATTCAAACACTGTTTTCCACGTTATTTAAGCTAAAAAGCTCGATCAGTCCGGCACGCCAAAAAATCGAGTTACCGCGTAGTACTCACAATACTCATCCGGATCAACGACGCGCCACGGAAGGAACGTCCACGGGAATTTATCCTACCGTTCCAGTCCCCTTGAACTTGACCGCGGAGGTTAACTAACAGCGCGACTAAATAGTCCCGACAAGTCCATACCGACCCTACCCGTTAAAATATGATGAGAATCAGGTACTACTTATCCATCGGTAGTGCATGGAGTATATCCCCAAACTAAGCAAACGTTCGTGATATCGCTATCATTAAATGGAAATGTGTGCGAGATTGAATAGTCTGCTAGTGAAGGCTGCTTTTAATGAAATATTATGAGCAAAATGGTGGCCACAACATTTAAACTACTCAGTTACCAGACACGGACCGTGGAACACACCTTAGGCGAACGGACGATGGTTGGCAACGTGTGGGACACCAAAGGTAGTGGCTAATTTTTATAAGGAAAATTAGCCTTACCTGGGCCCTACGTTTGCGTACGGCAGATACAATGATGGCCATCGCGTGAATAAGGAGTAACTAACTTGATATGGAATGCTGAGTTTAAAAGGAATCAACCGAGTTTGAATAAACTGTGCGTGCATTTCACCCAAATTGTGCATTGTTTAAAATGACAATCAAGCGCCGCGGCCTATTTGGTTCCCGTTCGCCATGTCGGATGCTAATGCTGTGCTTTGCCCTACGGTTGTAGCTGGCTACAATAGCGCTGAAGAAGTGAAGGATGCAGTACATAATAATAAGTTTGCAACGTCATGCAGTTCTTTCAAGTATTCCTTGGTGACTCCGTAGCCTGAGAATTTCCTATGCCAGTATGTGAATTTCCGCCGCATGCTTTCCAAGCGTGATGCTGCCGTCGCTACCGTTGTTAACGTTTGCGCAGTCTTGTTGTCTGCAGCTACGCTGGCTGCTGTTCATCTAAATTCCAAAACTCGTGAGGTGCATACGCCCCGTCGAGGTGATTCTTTCATCGCTAGCAGCGTGAGATTCCGTAACACAGTGGAATCCACTGCCGCCCTTCCCGCCGGACGTACGTTGGAAGACCTACAGTGGTTTAAGATGTGCGTAACAAAGCTTCTTCCGCCTGTGTTTCCCGGCATTACTGTAAGGAAACTGAGTACATTGAATAACTTCTACTTTGACGCTCCAAACTCTCGACCGTGCGTATTCCGCGTAATCCTATCCACCGCGGAGGAATCCAACGCGCGATTGCGGTGTTCTCTCATACAGAAGCGTACTAATGTTAACGTTCATTCAGACCCCCGCTAGCGGACAGACTGAAGCTACAAGAGACAATTAAGGACCTCAAAACCAGGCAAGCGGCCGGTAAACAAAGTCCGCGGTTGGTGGGTTTTCGGACAGTCAGCCTGCTACCAGTGCCAGCCTTGGCAGCGCACGACCTACGGCCGGACATTACGCGTACCTTCAGCTGGTGTTAGGCAACGTGCGCAGTCTAAAGAATAAGATGTACGAGATTGACCTGCATGTCCGCAGATGATCCCAAGACGTATTTTGCTTCCGTTAAAGGACGCAGTGAGGCAACACTGTCTATAACCTAGTTATTATGAGCATACGGAAAACGCGCACCAACCGACTATTACAAGACCTGTATACTTATTGTTCAGTATACTGGGGTGTTTGTTCAAGGATCTCTTTAACACAGGTGGAATTGGTTTCAATTTCCAGCGGATTCTTGCTTAGCTGATTGTTACATAACGAAAACTCATGTCACTGCGCTACTGAAACGCATTAACCGCTCTAAAGCTTCCGGTCCTGCTTCAATTCATCAGAAGCTGTTGCAGGATTTGGCCACTGAGCGAAGTGGTCCCTTCAGATGCGTCTTTCCAATATCGCTTGGCAGCTGCTTCCCACCTTCGGAATGCGAGGAGGCAATCAGCTTTCCGCTTTTCAGGGCGGTAACAGCCATCTATCCGCGAACAACTGGCTTGTCAGTTTGACAAGAGCAATAGTCAAGCTGTTTGAAAAACTGATATGGGACTCAGTGAAGAACCACATGAATAGATTCAACCTTCTCAGCTTTGCGCAACATAGGTTCGGCAAGGGATTTTCATATCAGACTTATCTACTTGTAGCTCGTGAAGGCTGGACCGAAGCAGTAGACATTGGCCACGCTGTAGGCGTGCTATTCGTGGACTTTGCTAACGCTTTGGACGCTGCTCCTCATCTTCGACTCTCACAAAAGTTGTGATATTACGGTATACCTGGTCTTACCCTTCAATGTGTGTCTGCTTTATTTTAGGCGAGGGAACAGTGCATACGGGTGGGGTGTGTCCGTTCGCCCAGACATGCATCCGTTAGTGGCCCCGCAGGGCTTGTTGTTCGGGCCATTGTTGTTAATGACCTATGTAAACAACTTGCCAAGGGGCTAGGGATGTCATCACTAATTTTTACCGACGACCTTAAGCTCTGGAATATTGTAGAAATCCCACTGAGGCTCACACATCAGCACAGTCGGTTGAACTGCAGAGGGCACTACTTCGTTTTGCGAACCTGCCGACTGTGGAATGCTCTACCTGCCGATTTATTCTTGGCACCCAATGTGGCGCATCTTAAGACCCGCCCGGACGGTCATCCGGCCGAGCTACACATTTTCCCTCATGGATCAGGTAAAGCTAGAGCTGTTATTCCCATTTAAGACAGTTTCATTGTTCCAATATGGCTGATGCCCGTAACTAGGGCCAAGTGCTCTGCTCTCCGAAGCGGAGCTGCCTATCCCGCTACCCGATATGTGTCGGCGGTGGTGAACTCCCTGGTATCACTCAGCATATTGCTTTAGGGCTCGTACACTCCTCAGCACTTCATTACGGCGACAATTTGAAGATGGCTACTTGTCGGGGTTTTGTGTGATGTGGTTTGTTCGTCGCTCTTTCAAAAGCCTAAAGGCCAATTGTTTTGTGATGCCATTCTCGGCATTCATCCGACCCCACCTTTAATATCGGATTCAGGCTTGTCCATCAGGTATTATTCGAGACAAAAGGACTTTGGGGTGGTTGTTATGAATAGGTGCACGGTTAGCGCAGGGTCTACGGGGACAGGCGCATCCCGAACGCCTTCTTAGTTTGGGTATGTGCTTCATGCACTACCGAAGGATAAAAGAGGACCTGATTCTCACTTATCGTATTTTGACGAGTAAGAGCGGCCGGAATTGTTAGGGCTATTAGGTCCAGCGGTCACCAACTGAACCTGCATACATCACGGTCTGATAGGATTAGGACAGCAACTCGTCCTTCAAGCAGAGTTATAGATCGCTGGAATCCGCTTCCAGATCACGTGGCTAGGGAAACTACGGTTGAGGGCTTTGCGCGCCAGCAGGATGTTCTTGGGTGGCAACACCAAACCTCTCCTTTTCCCAATTGACTCACCTTCACTTTTCAGTTCCTTTTAATCATTCAAATACCGTGGTATTCTACTTGGTTAGCTCTTTCCACTTTCTCCTTTCGCCTACTGAAATTACTCCTATTCGCTTTCTTACTTCAAGTAAACGGCCAATCAGTTATTTATAGTGCGGGATACATATGCAATAACTGATGAAAGAGGGTGTGATGCGGTCTTTGTTTTAGGCCGATCAATATTTCACAGACTGCCAACTACTGGTTTAACGACCCGCTGAAGCAGAAACACTCACGGGATAGTCCTGTCGTTCCACTCCCACTTAAAATTTTAGATGGGTCTCATCCCGATATACGCGCATTCACTGAGACGTGGCTGTCTCAAGCCATCACGGACGGTGGAATACCTCTATCTGGTTAGTTCGCACTATTCAGATGTAACCGTTTTGATGGCCGACAGGACGGGGTGTCGGGCTTTACGTTAGCTGTGGGAGTTAGACGTTTTGGCGTACCAACATGTTTCAGTCGACAAATAACACGGTCGTTGCTTTTTCGGTGGTGATTTGCACTTCCCTCCGCTCAACTTGCAGTTGTAGTTGTGCATAGGATCCCTGAGAGTGGGTCCAAAGAGGGCCCTCTGCGTCAGTAGTAGACATGCGGCATAGCTCAAAGATGTCTCCGTACCACGCAGCCACCAAGTACCATGAACATTACATTTGGTCGCTGGATTCAAATACGGTAACGGAATAACCTACAGTAATGCAATTTTCAGGCAGTCAATACGCATGTGCCGCTGTGCCCTGTCAACGATTAAGGTCAAATGGCATCCACCTACAATGATCCATTGGGCATTTCTACCGCATCAATTCTGGTCAATGCACAGCAAGCATCGCCTGTGCCATTTTAGACCATCAGTAGACATCCGCCGCCCAGATTCATTCGTTGGTAGTGCCATAGCGCCTCCGCAGCCCTTTGAACCATTTATTTTCTCGTCAGTGTACCTCGTGAAAGTGCCTCCGCTTACTGGTGACAGGTGGATCGCTACTATACACGTCCCCTCCAGGGCTCATGGTTTCCCTGTGTCATACAGCTTCTAGTACCAGGAGGCATTGGATTATTCCTGTACCTTTCGCAGTAACTTGACACCCTTCATTACCCTGCCTCCGGCACCCGGTGCACATGCTCCGCCCTTATCATTGGCAATGCATTATCCCCTCCATACAATTACCTTTACCAATTGATTATGTTGTCCTATTCAAATTCGGTAAGTGAGTAGCCACTAATGATGCAGCATGTAGTCAGCTAGCATATATTCCGCGCTCCGTCCATGCCTTACCAATGACACCTGGCATATATAGTGTCATGTAGGGTATTGCTTTTTTCCTTTCGGTAATTGCGGCAAGTCACATCACGAGTCCATACCCACATAACAACCCTGTCTCGGAGAACGTGGTACTCCTCTTCTTATGGGGATCAAACCATTTCTGAGTCTACGGTTGTGGGTTGTTAGCGATTTCCACGTTCACCCGCGAGGTTAGGAATTTTGTTGAATGGTTGGAACGTCTTTGCACATTGCTATTCCATGCCGCTATACCTCGAATGCCCATTGCTCTAAGCACTGCCTATTATGCAAACTGTCTGGCCCCACCTGTTTGTCGTACGTGTCACTTGTCCGCCACGCCCTGTTTCCTCTACAATGTTTAGGAACGTCAGCCCAGCTTCAAAAATTGTTGCAGTTTCAACCCCACTTACTTGAAGTAAGGGCGCATCGCTGGTGGCTTACGTTTTCCTTCCTAAACTGCACCCGCTGTTGGTCACTTGTTTACCTAACGTTGTCTCCAGGTGGTGTGTGCGCAACGTACGCCCAGCTTGAAGCCTGTCCGGAGTTGCTGACGCCAAGCACTTCATATTCGGTGTGCATGGCTGTTGTCTTACCTTTGCATCTCCGCCTTTAACCCTCTGTCCGCCTGTCTACCGCATGCGCCACTTGCTGTCCGCGCCCAGACGCATCTGCCGTGCCTAGGAGCAACATCAGTCCGCCATCCGTGGGTGCATTCCGCCGTGCCCGATGCGCCGCTCTGGGTGAACCTGCAAGTTGGATCTTTTAACCGCCATTCCCCTTCTATAAATAGTCGGGGATTCACTCTCACAGTCCACTGCATAGACTGCGCCTTTCGTCCACCCGTCTCTCACTTCCTAACCGCACCCAGTTGTCCCGAGCTGGTATGTGAGCAACGTCGGCCATATACCGTACCTCGTTCGTATTTTCGGTGCCACCTCCTTAAGGTAAGTACACACGGCTCTCGTCATACCTTTCATTTCATAGACTGTATCCTGCTGACAAGCAGTTTGCCGCTTGAACACCTCCACTACTAATCGCCTGTTGGCAGGTCAGGATAGTTCGCCAGGGAGCCCAATTCCTTCCTCTTTCAACGCCAGTCACTTTCGGTAATAGGTCTACACTTTACTCTTACATTTTATCTCATCGACTACGCTTGACGTCCACTCGCTTGCCTCTTTTTAACCACAAGAGTTGTCTTCCTTTGGTATGTAAGTAAATTCAGCCAAGGTTGATATTTATTTCGTGTTTTCCTAATTTCATTTTATGGTACCTTTAAAACCATTTCGTGATGGCGCTAATCTGATAGCCCGCGACATTCCGCCAACCCGGCTGCAGCATTTACCTCTCACATGTCGCACATTCGCACGTGAGCAACGTCAATACTGTTTAAGAATTGCTATTTGCTTACGGCTACAGCTTCTTGGAGCAAGTGTCCCATTGCCGTCCTGTGACATTTCATTTTCTAGGCTGCATAATCCGTTCGCCAGATTACCGCTTGTGCGCCGTTCCTATTTGTCGTAGGTTGGCATGTGAGCTACGTCCACCAGGGTGCATCCGTCCTTTGTTCTTTCGACGCCTTTCAGATAAAGTAAGTGGATATCACTGTCGATCTAATTGCAATTTCACAGCCTATATCCGCCTGTTTTACGCATGCGCAGAGTCATGTCGGGCATCCCTTTTCTGTGGCCCATTTCCCTGTCTCAAGTGAGTTCTGTCCACCTTGCCCGATTCACCGCCCATACTGATCCTGAAAGTAGCTTCTGGTTAGCATGCAATACCTGGTAACCTTCAAAAAGGCAATAAACCATCATTCTACCCAACTGTTCTATCAGATTCATGTACTACAAACTAGGAAAGGCTACCCTGGCCCTCCCCAGGGCCTACCCCACGGGAACGCGAAAACGACCCTCTTAAGGTCCCACCAATTTTAGTAAGCAGAGTGTGTCTCTAGGCACCCAGCCAACCATGACGCGGACATCGGAAATAGTATAGATGTGGATCAGTTACTCTTCCGTTCCTATGCTCCATACGTGTTTCGGCTTCAACTTTGTACGTCATAAGGCAGTCACAACGTCACCTACCAAGTTTTATAGCCTTCCAGAAGTAAGGTCAGAAGTCCAAAAGCGCCAAGATTAAGGTTTGACAGTCAATCTTTCTCCATCCTTCCCGCGCATACTACATTGCCTATGGTAGCCATGTACTCTTGCCTTCACGTACTTATTCGAAAGAACATGCACCTTACCCATGCACCTATACCCCTTTTCCCAGTGCTCAGGTTGTCCGCACATACGCGTGAACACGTCGGTTGGGCCTGTGGCGACCATCCTGTTTTACAGTGTTACGTGACGCATTCCTCCTTGTCCCATAAACCCATGCAAAAATAATTCCATTGGGTTTGTATCCATATATCCTTCCTTACAACACCTACATGCAGTATAGCACGGGTGCGCTACGAGCATTATGATTCCCTAGTGTCATTATACCATAACAGAAAATCACGGTTGTTG
Organism: Dicrocoelium dendriticum; assembly: GCA_944474145.2. Lineage (NCBI taxonomy): Eukaryota > Metazoa > Platyhelminthes > Trematoda > Plagiorchiida > Dicrocoeliidae > Dicrocoelium > Dicrocoelium dendriticum. The sequence continues at coordinate 21,506 of CALYDF020004017.1, forward strand.
CCCCTCAGTGATACCGATGTATTAGTGCTCACCTATTATTAGCCGTCTATCGATGCTGCACTTGTTGACATCCATATGACAGCGCGCCGTTAGGTGTACAATCTCATTTCTTACGTTTCCACACCGTTTCGCCTTTGCCACTTATGCCATAGAAATTTCCTCGCAGCATACAACTATGCATTCGTAGCAGCGATGATTTCCAGGACGCAATTCCACGCGAACTCACTCTAAACTCCCGCTTGAAATAATGGCTCCCAATTCGGTAAATGTAACCAGTCTTCTAGCCTGGCACGGCCAAGGTTTTCTGCAACCGGCCCCTTACAGTATATCCCCCAGCAACCAATTTGCGATAAACAGAGTGTCCACGATTTATTGGAGACAACTCCATTTATGTGACAACAGTTAATGAACAGCCCCACCACCAACGTATGCATGGCGTGCATTAATAAAACCCTGTACTGGAATAGCAAAACAACAAACATCCAGTTAAATAAAATGTATGCTGCTATAAATACACACGTCGTGTGAGCTGTTTCAGACCAGATGCGGTGAGAAAAATTCCAGACTGCAACATCCGCCTAAGCATGGGCCTTGTTACAAAAATCAACTTATATAACCCTGTATAAGTGTATATCTCCAAATGTTGTAAGATGTATTTATATACCTGCACCCATCTATCCATACACGTATAAATATAAAGATAAAACAAAGTATGCATAAATCTAATTCCGGACATTATCTTCATTTGCATATATATATATATATATATGTATATATATATATATAGTCCTACGTCGTTGTATACGTATATATATTATATTATCAAACTTATATGTATATATATATATATTACGCATATGCATAGATATTTATAAATACATTGGTGCTTTCCCATTTATATACGGATATACATACATACACAAAATATACCATGAAGAAAAGCATTACAATATATGTACAAATGCATACATATACACATTTATACGTAGTTTGTTATTATATACATACTTCTATATATGTATATATTTTTATACGTATAAATGTTTGCAATAGTATATATACCACTGAAAAACGCACCACTTCAACCCGTACTAGTTAGTGTAACTGTTCCATTGTCCTAGTCCTTAATTAAAACATTCATCACTCTTTCACATGACCATTCTTCGCTACCTTCACGGATACCAATCAACGGAAACGCGAACTGTTGCATTCTTTACAATACAAAAGTTCTATGAAATCCTGTCCTTTAACATCCATTTAAACGTATTGTGCAAGTTGCTGATTTCTCCATTTCAGCATTACAAATAAAACACTTTTGGCAAACAACTGTTCGTCCTTTGAACTTAAATTCACCGAAAGACAACATCTACAACAATCGCAGGGAAAATTATTAGCACAGTTTTCTAAGCACTTTAGGTCTATTAACTAATTGCTCTAATTTGCCTACAACCTTCGTATATACATATAAGCTGCAAAGACGAGAGTGG
>CALYDF020004018.1:0-22992 GCA_944474145.2 Dicrocoelium dendriticum
AATTAACTTCATTGTGTCCCATCATGTTCGCTCCTGCGAAAACTGGCGTCCAAGATTTATTACTGAGACCCGTCAATCTCTCCACTGTGCATAATTGGAATGTAAATTTCTTCGGCCAGATAACGGTACAAAGCTATTTATGCCCACACAGAGGTTTACGGCACGTCAGTTGTTCCTTATTTGTCACGTTTTCTAATGGAGCAAGATGTAGTCACAAAGAACCTTATTGCCAGACTGAATCGCTTGTATCAACACTGCCACATTTTAAACTGATAGTGCACCATATACATTTGTCATATTTTTATTTGCTTGTATTTTTGCCCTTAGCATGTATCGTAGCTGAATATCCACTCTTCGTGGGCGCATAAAACGTATTGTTGACGACTTGAATTGACTTGACCCTCTCTTGATCCATCAACTCCTACTGTGGCAGTGCATCTGTTCGTAAATAACATGGTCTTTATATTAACCGTCATTTCGTGTTATTACGGCAGATGTGTGTGCCGTTATCCTTGTTCAGGAAGAAGTTTTAATTTTACTAAATTTATCCCGCCTGATGCGTCGATGTATGAGTTCACAGAAATTCCAACTTTGTTAATTTTCAGGTTCAATAAGATAGTACCTACTGAAGCGCCATTGAACGTTATCCCAACTGAGTGGTGCGTGTGTTGTGCATGAGCCGTTAATGTGACAATTATAACGGTTGTATGTAAATCGCCGTTAATGCCACAGTGGTGTGATACGATAGACTCATTTTAGCTAGCAGTTTTGCTTCATTTTCCAACACCGCTTCGTGTTGGTTTGCTATTAATTAGCTTCGGGATTTCGATTTTGTACGATGCCGTACTGGCGCCACTTCATAATGGGCAAACATTAATAGTTTTTCTAGCCTAACACCGGAGAATTTTATATGAGGTCATGAAGAGGAAATATTTTAGCACTCTCTACCTATATGATTCAACTAGTAACCCAGTCGTCTATATTTGATGAGAACGCATCACCTGGAAAATGGCATTTAGACGTAATGCTAAAGACCTGAGATGATACGTTTGTTATTTCTTATAGGCTTTCGAGGATAAAAGTAAACCAAATGTATGTCAGGCTATCAGTTTAATTGGAGACGGCGTATCGAATCTAATTCACCTAAAGAATGAAACAAACCAACCTTGTCTATGTTCTTTCTAGGGCTAAATGCAATGAAGAGGTCAAATACAATTTCGAACTCCTCAGCCTTCCGCCGTCAGCTGATCCTAGCAACCGAAATTGATTTACTCTAATATAGCAATAGAAGATTCAACAGTATTTGCAGAATAAACAGGGTAAGCCCAAGCATTCATATAATCAAAGAAAGCTTTTCATAAAGGCACTCATATCTTGAAAACTGCCCTTAATTAGTCGGGATGTATGCTACTCATGCTTTACGGGCTCTACTGAAAATAGAGCTCGTACTTTGTGCTGCGGTGGGCATGATTAACAGTTAAATTTAGTTTAGTTTAATTTAGTTTCAAATTCTATTGATGTAGCGTCTAGTGAGAGGACGTCATCACATCGCAGGCTAAGCACTGTCAGTGACACTGGTAGATAGGTGGTGCTATATCCCCCTTAGTTTGCAAATTACGTAGCCCAGCCAACGTCCCCCATTGCTCAATGGCTTAGGCTGCTGGTTAGTAGGCATCTGCCTCTAGCGGTCATGGGTTGGATTCTAGTAAGAGGACCGAGGTAATGCGCGCCACTGACGAGCCCCAATAGGGCGAAACGCGTCTGGCGCTTTTTCGAACTATGCTGTGCTATGTAACTTGTGAACTACTGGAATGAAAGACTTATCTGAATTTAATTGCATTATTCTCCCCAGATGCTGGGCCAGTGTATACTCAAAATTTTATCTGTGTTCGACCTCTCTACTGTTAATAATGGGACACCTAGTTCCGCTGCCTAACAAACGAAAATGCTGTCACTAAACACCACTTGCCAATCTCCTACTTTTCTGAGAATTGAACCATTTTCGTATAAGAGTTTACAGTCTCATTCAGCCTACCACACTTTAATTAAATCCTTTAGCTTCCTGTCAAACTGGTGATTGTGCAAGTTCAGCACACGAAACTTTATTTGGATCAACAGTTTCTCCAAAATACTTACGCGCTTCATTTGTCTTAGATAATTGTTGCATACATGAATCATTAGCGACCTGCCAGGGTCCAGAAAATAGGAATATCGAGCACATTGTAAAATTTAAGTGGAAACAAATGTACTTTATTTTTAATTTCATAGAGACGTCATGTTATCTTAATAGGCTTAAATAACTTTTATCCCATCAATGTATTGACATAACCCACTGAGTAAAACTAATTCAAATCACTACTTTGTGTAGTTTTTCACAGTTGAACATTGGACCTTACTCGATTTTATAACAACGTTTAGCATATAATTAACTGGTGATTTATAACTAAATATACGGCTGTAAGTATAAAAACAAACCGACCATTTTATCGGCAATCACGGATATGCGAAAGAAAGTCAGGTCGATATGTTCTCCCTGATAAAGCGCGAAACTATGCATGACGTAATCAAGCCAGAAACGTCCACAGATAGACTAAGTATGTACAAGAAATAATACGGCGGCTTGAATAACGCTTGACTTTACATTATGGTTTGCTGTTTAGCTGCGTTTAGCAGATGAACTGTGGGAGGATTCCTAAGGGGCAAAAGGTAGAGAATCGCATAGTTGTGGAGAATCAAAGTCACGAGAATTTCACGCTGCGATGCACGCGAGTACAAACTATGTCGCCAGCTCCCAAATAAATCAGTTGCATGTTTTTCCGTCTTTAACGCTTTCCTTTGACTATATTAATACAAGAGGTGTTCCATTTTACATCATCCGGTGCATAACACGGGGCTAATAAGCACAGTTTCTTAGAAACTCGACATCATGAAAGTACATACCCCACGAACAAATTATTGTCGAAAAACAAGCATGTGGTACAAATGTTAGACGTGCGACACGGTCTTGCCAAGTTTTGTTTTGGATAACAGTAGATAATTTCAGAGTATCAAGAAAACGCTTCCGGGTATTGTAAGAGTAGATATAGAAAACTTTGTCGGGTTTTAAGAAACATCATATCAGATAGTATGCCTGATCCGTTTAGAGATGGCAAGGCGTTCTTCAATCGGAATATTGTAATAATGATAACAGCAAACCGGATAACTTCATTAGCAAACATGTTCTGGGGGACATTAGTATAAGCAAGGAACGCAGTTGTAACTATCTTAATATTCTTAAGCTTAGCAGGTTAGCAGCAATTATGGAAAATAGAAGTGTTGGTTAATAATATACATATAATAACTATCCTGGCAATTTAGTCTACATCCCCGTCTGTGTAACGAGAAAAATTGGATTAAGATGAAAGCGTTATCACCTTGTCACAACAATGTTCAAAAGTAGTCAGCATAGTAACAGTTAAAACTTCCAATGATTCAATTTCATTGTGAAAGACAGCGCGAAGTCAAATTTTCTATAGCACAATGTCTAATCAAATACATGTACGAATAAGATTGTCCAAGTGAGGTATTATAAATAAATAAATATTTTATTCCCGACAAAGCGATGCACGGCTTTTGTGCATGATCCGTATATTGCAATCCTTTACATCTTAGTATGATTAGCAGGACCAAGCACGGACGTAGTACATATGGAGTTAGTAGTGTGGGCCCACATGGCACAAACATTGTATAAGGTTTGTCTTCATAGAATGTGGGATGTAGATATAAGAATCAGATCAATAATTTGAAGTATGTTGATGAGGAACTAGACCGATGAGGCTATGTACGCAGCGTCGGTCAGGTGAGTAAAGCATGAGGAAAAAAAGGTAAAAATATTTGAGGAATAGTGGCATCGCACTGGTCAAATATGTAAGTGTATTCGTACGAAAGAAGATATAAGCACAGAATTTGTGAAATGTGGTATCGATCACGTTGCCAGAACCGATGTTGACGGGTTGGTACATTACAACATTGCTAAAGCTTTATCTTCAGGCTCTCGTGAAAAATCCCACAGCGAAAAATCGGAGGTAACTTTACCATGCTAATTTAATTGTGTAATGCGACTGATCTCCAACTAGTGCATTCGAACGTGGCAACTAACATAGGTTTACCTCCAAATGGAACCAAAGTATTGAGCAATCATTTGGACACTGACACCATTCAGAGAGTACAAGAACAGATATATGTTTCTCTATTGGCCAATATAACGATCAGCCGAATAAAGTCAAGTAAGTTTGATAAATTTTTCACCTGCCCTCGTGAAATCGGTGCAGATCGATTTCCATGTGTGCAAACTGTATGTGATGGCGAGTGTAACGACACGCGTATTATTCACTGTCCCATATTTTTGCGCTTTTGCTTTTCATACAAAGCTACCCACAAGACCTGCCATGGCTTGGAAATTTATACCCGTATTGTAACAAACTTCCACTGTTAGACTGATCAGACTGAGCTTTTGTTCCGAGTGAAATATTGCCCATAAGTATATCAACCGATTTTTCATCAGGTGCGTTGCTAGCCGTGCTCCGTAATTTGCTTTCAGACATTTAATTACCATTCGAGTTGATATCATCTGTGCGTTGGATTGAGCAGTTGCGTAGCAGAAGACAGTGAAAGCCTATCAGTATTTAGTTCTATCTTTGATATTGCCATCTTCGTCTGCTTATTATATAGCGGAGAGTAGCTATTGGATCCACTCACGTGATCGATACTTCGCACGTCCAGTTATAGATTGCGCAAGAAATAGAAAGAATTGTTGCAACCGAACAGCTAATGTCATGTAGCGGGAACGCAATTATCCGAAGCATGTGTCTTGCCTGTGAGCGAGAATGAGATGCCACAATTCTACTTGGAGCTTTTAGTCGTCTTCCAAGCAGCATCAGTGCTTACAATACAAATAGACTCCTAGCATACTATCCACTTGGACAGGCATAATTTGTTTCTCGTGCTAAGTAGGTTGGTAGAAATGTTGATGTCATCAAGTTTGTGCACTTCGAGTGTATCCACGGATTTTCTGACCATGATAGGTTTCTGTAAATACTAGAGAAATGGATGATTTAATTTGGCAAATACAATAAATTTGCGTGGTAAACACTGTAGGGTAGTGCGTAATTGTAGAGTTCAAGCTCATTGAAAGGTACGAATTAACGGGATCCTCATTACGGATAACAGTGAATAAAAATAAAAGGAAAATATATCATGTGATCTGTGTTCCAAAAGTAGGGTGGAGATAAATAAACTGGCAGTTAACTTGCAAAATGGCTCATGCCTTAGAAGTTCCGTAGGACGGTCGATGTGTGAGAGACGAATGTGTCAGTAGTACATGGTGGGATGGTGAATTCAGCGGAATGTTTTTAACAATGCGTTATAAGTCCATCTAGTAATAAGTTGCGTGTGCATCATCAGTAGCTTTATTTGGCCTCTTTCTAAACAGCAGTGTACATGGTTATGCTTTGGCAAGAGCTTTTTCAAATTTTCTGTATGGAAACATAATATAACTTACGTCGTGAGTAGATTCAATGCCAGCACATTATAAATAGGGAAGATTTGTAGAGATTCTAGATGGATATGTGCATTGACCATATTTATGAAATCGTCTTAGACTCATTTTATGACTGAGCCCCAGGACTATATTATGCTATCATGATCCGGATCCTGAAATGGTGGTAATACAAGCATAGCAGTCTCCTGCGCCAGCAAAACAGTTTTTGTACTTTCACCACCCGCCATAAAATGCGCTTCAAACCTTGATTATTCCCGCCGCGGAATGGCGTACATTCAAAAGCAAATTTGATGGGCCCCGTTTCACTTTGTAAAAGGTAGTTGGATGCAATGTATTCCGTGTGTCATTCTGAGCAACACAGTGCGAAGGTGGATGCTGAAAGATGACGTCATTTCGTGCTCTCTGATCACAACCAAACAAGCAACGTTTTAAATCGATCAACAATGAAACGGAATCAAATTTTGAATTTTGAATGATTATGAACATACTGGCATAGACCACAGGAGAAGCAAACGTGAAACAGGTGTTACTGTTCCCAAGGGAGCTTGGGTTTGACAATCAGTTGTTTTGTACACAAAGGTCAGTGCGGTTGCGATTAATGTCTACGGCGTCGACGAGCTTAAGTAGTTTGGCGTTTATATTGCGGGATATATAATCGTAAATCCCACGTCCGGGTCAACTTTAGGACCTGTGCTCAGTAAGTACTTAGAAAGCGATGAAGTCGGCATTTGGAAGCTCAAGGCATCCTCAAAACGGATCGGTGTCTGCTTAAGCTGTTCGGAGAACACATTCCGAAGTGGGTTGACACCGTTAAGAAAGGGCAAACACGAGGACAACGTTGACCTACAAAATGCCGACTTTATTGATTGCTAAGTAATTACTGAGCACGGGTCATCTAGATGACCCGGACGAGGTGGTTATGACTTTATACCGCTATATAAACGCCAAACTACTCAAGTTCGTCGAGGCCGCAGATATTAATCGCAACCGCCCTGACTTTTGTGCGCAACAACATCTGACTGCCACATTCAAGCTTCTTTAGGGACTGTAAGACATTTTCTTCAAACATAAACTTCATCTTGCATCGGCCGTCGCGCAGATTATCAAGGGCTGCCTTATCTGCTGCATACAGCAGGGCGGATAAGCTAAAACATGCTACTGCTGGCGCCTCCCTTCTTTTCCACCTTTTTCTCTTACTCCCATCCCGGCCCCTATTACTAACCTTCCTTTTATAATTCCCAGCTTAATTGACAGCAACCGAAGTGCTACTGGAGTAGTACCATCTGCAGCCACCATCCCCCAGCACCTATCGGTCGCCTATCGGCAAACGTTCCTTATAAGGCCAAGCTGTCCCGTTTCCATGGCGACATTCAACGTCCGCACTCTAAGACAAACAGGTCAGCAGGCTGCACTCGCACGCACCTTGGACACACTGGGTGTTGATGTGTGTTGTGTGTCCGCAACTAGGATTAATGACCCTAACGGGTTATTGTATTGACTGCACCCGGCTTATCCTCTCGTTATTGGTTGCACGCATCCGGAGACGCCGATGCGGCACTCACGGGTCAAGCTGGTGTAGGTATCATTCTCAGCTGCAAGGCGGAGTCATTGTTGATTGATTGGATTCCGGTGAACAGCCGTTTATGTGCAGCCCGTTTGACGACATCAGCTAAGGTGAATTCGCGAAGTAAAACAAAACGCTGTTTGTTTGTGATTTCTGCTTATGCTCACACCGACTGCAGTTCCAATGCAGTCAAGGATACTTTCTATCACGAACTGAACACGCTACTACGCAGTGCTACTACTTCAGATATTATAGTACTTGCAGGGGAAATGAACGCACAAGTAGGGCGTCTGAGCTCTTCAGAAGCTCAGCTGGGTGGTAAGTATGGACTTAACGCCGAACGGACTGACAACGGCGAGCGTCTGCTGCAACTTTGTGCGGAGCACCAGTTGTTTCTTAGTTGCACTGCTTTTAGACACAATGGGGAACTGAAGTGCGACTTGGCGTCCACCTGTAGCTGGCCAGCGATGGACCCAAATTGATCACATAGCCATAAGTTACAGGTGGCGTGGTTCCATTCTGGATTGCCGCTCGTACTGGATTACCTGTGTCGACTCTGACCATGCCTTGGTGCGCTGTGGTTTCTCCATGAAATTTACCGGAAGACGCACAACGCGTCTCCTACGATTGGCAACGGCGAAATTGTCCCAACCCTCGGTCAGGCAAGCCTATCAAGAAGCACTGCATAGCGAACTCTCGCTCTCTTGTCCTAATGACACTGAACTTCAGTGGAATAGGATCTCGGCCACTATGCACGACGCAGGATCATCTGCTTGTGGTATTATCACTCGTCATCGCACCAGTCAATGGATATCCGAGAGGTCCGTGAACCTGTTGGAAGCTAGAAGACACCTCCCGGCTGGTTCTGAACACAATGTGACCAGAAGGGCTATTAGGCGTGAACTAAAGCGGAGCCTACGTGCTGACAAGGAAACCTGATGGACCAGTCGGGCTCAAAAATGGAGGAGGCAGGAGCAGTTGGCAATTACCGGAAGCTCTTCCAGCTAATCCGCACCATTAGTCCGAGAAAACCAGGCGTCAGTGAGACCATCAGGGACAGCGCGGGTGCGCTGATACACAATAAGGAGCACCGTATGGCTCGTTGGGCTAAACGCTTTGAACATCAGTTCAGCTGCCCCCCTGCTCCCGGACCTCTTCCTACTCAGGTGATGCAGGACGAGCCATGGACGTTTAGTTTAGAGCCTCCGTCGGAGGCCGAGGTCCGAAACGCGATCACAGCCCTCAATCGTTTTCATGCCGCTGGCCCGGACTCCCTAAAACCTGCACTAATTAAGGATGGAGGTGGGGCCCTCTGCAAAGCACTGACTTCCCTATTCGAACGTATCTGTAACATAGAGAGTGTGCCGGCTAATTTGAGCGAATCGATTATAGTGGCAATTTACAAGAAGGGCATTCGCACAGACTGTGCGAACCACAGGGGGTATTAGCCTAACGCCAGTTGTGACAAAATTACTGGCCTCGGTTATCGTTCGTCGCCTCACTGCAGAACGGGAATCTCGGATTAGAGAAGAGCAGGCCGGTGTTCGCTCAGGATTTGGCTGTATAGACCATATATTTACTTTGCGGCAGATGCTAAAGCAGCGCCACGCATACCGCAGACCGACAATAGCTGTGTTCCTCGATTTCAAGTGTGCTTTCGATTCCGTTGATCGATCGATTCTGTCCGAAATACTTGCGCGGAAAGATGTTCCCACGAAATATGTGTACATCCTTCGTGCTCTATACTCGAACACTAGAGGCCGCGTCAGGGTCTATGGGGCCCTATCGGATAGCTTTGCGACTACTAGTGGCGTTCGACAGGGTTGCCCTATTTCCCCGTTTTTTGTTCAATTTCGTCGTGGATTCTATCATGGAGTGTTCCCTTGCGGAATCTCACGACGTAGGCGTTGAAGTGCTGCCTGGTGAACGGTTAGTTGATCTAGTTTATGCGGACGATCTCGTCTTGCTTTTCGACAATGTTGAAGCGGCACAATCAACCCTTAATAGCCTATCCAGATTGGTCCCATTATTTGGTATGCACTTCGCACCTTCAAAGTTCAAAGTGTTGCTGCAGGACCACCAGCCACTCGATGACCCCTTGACGCTTGCTAACGAGGAACTCGATGTGGTTGATCAATTCACTTATCTTGGCAGCTGCATCAGCAATGATGGGCGCATAGAAACTGACGTGAGCTCACGCATTGCATAGGCCAGAGCTGCCTTCTTGAACCTGCGTCATCTTTGGCGACAGAAGGGAGTTTCCCTCCGTCTGAAAGGCCGTGTAAACAGGGCCACAATGAGGGCCGTTCTGCTGTATGGTAGTGAGACTTGGCTCCTTCGATCTGAAGATCTGAGGCGCCTTCAAGTCTTTGATCATCGTTGTTTGCGAAGCATTGCTGGTGTCGGATGGCACCAGCGTGTCCGCAACGATGATGAGCGTGTGCGAGTACTAGGTGGTGATGATCATGCTAGCTCCCTAGAACAACATATAGCACTGAACAAGTTGCGCTGGCTCGGGCACGTGTTACATATTCCTGGTCACCGCTTACCCAGGAGGGCCTTGTTCAGTCTACCAGGTGTAGGATGGCGCAAAGCTCAAGGTGGACAGAAGTTGACTTGGCAGCGGGAAATGAAGTCACTGACGACCAAACTGGGAGCCGTTGGTCCGTCTCGCCTTCCGGGTTGGAGTCCACGTGACTCACCTTGTGCTTGGCTCGGGACTTTACAGGACATGGCTCGCAACCGACACCAGTGGCGCGTCTGCTGCCGTCTCCTAATCGGATTGTCGGTTCAAAGTGTGTTTTGTGCTGAGTTATCTGCGGGGTAATGGCTGATTATGACGCGTGGCAGTGAAAGCCGCAAGGAAGCTGTCTCGCCGATGCAGCCTTATCTTTGCACGATAGCCAGCTGTTTGTGACGGAATGTTGTCTACACAAGGTGTAGGCGCCTTTACCCTGAATGTTTGCTTAGGGCATTAAGGTTTTCAGGTAAGTCCCCCTTCTCTCCCTCTTCTTATTCTTTATTTCATAGGTCCTCATGTTTGTATGGCAGCGAGGCATCAGTTCAAATGGCTGATGTACTGGTGTTAATGATGATGATAATGATGATGATGTAACACCTGTTTCCAAACATGTGATTCTGCTGTGGTCTATGACAGTATGTGCGTGCCCATAAAAAATTAAGTTTTATTCCACTTCATTTTTGATCGATTCAAAAGGTTGCTGGTTTGCTTATGATCAGACAGTAGGAAATGGTTTCAGTTTGCATTATCAATCTTACCATTGATCAGAATTAAAATGTAATTCAGAAACAGAAACATAATCCGGAAATGAAGACGGAAGATCAAACGGTCAATTGGTTAAACCGAATTAAACCCAGCCAGCTACGTAATGACTTACAAATATCATAAGTCAAGGTGAACATATTGCCCTTTGATAAGGTTAGTTCACATTTAAATTGTTCCCCTGATTATCCGGGGAATTATGGGGGCGCTAACCTTCAATAGCTTACATTACTCTGGTTAAAGTGAGTCTAAGGAAAGAGATGTCTAAGTGCGAGCAATAATATCAAACAGTTGTGGGCTTCATAGTGAAGGAAATTAAGACGATCCTTTGCGGAGACGGGATTCCAAGGAAAAGGCTTGGAGTTATAGAAGTACTTCACCAAAAATACTCATTTAAAACTTAAACAGCTTATCTAAACAATTTGGTTGGATTTTATAAGAAAGAGATTATTTCAATAAGTTTTACAGATATCTGAGTACCATACACAAAATTTGGCTTGCGAAACAATACTACAATAGACAAATATAATACGTTAGGGAATGAAAATACACAGTGACTATTTGTTTGACCGTCATGAAGTGAAGAACTTTATAATGTATTACCTAAGAATACTTCCACTGTACTGCGAAGGATGTTTTTAAATCTGACCAGCATTTTTGCCGGTCCTAATTTTAAGGTGACTATTTTTGTACTGGTAGAGTCGTGGCTGTCTCCATTGCTTGAATGTATCTAAAGAATCATCATCTGTATTGTGCCATTTTGAGGTTGCATTGAGTTACGGTTTATCATGTCCACTTCACCTGAAGGAAATACCCACGATTGTCAGGTGAGGTTATTTGTAGGCTTAGGATTACGATTATACCATTTGTCATGCAATTTAACTCACAAGTTTCTCACTGTGTGTACACTACCAAAAAGGACCTACTGCACTGTAGTTATAGTTCAGCAAGGATTGGACATTGATTATCGGACCTGATCTCAGGCACCCCTTGCAGGTGGGATAGCTTCCTCAACCTTCTCATTATAGGAGGCAAAATACCTGTTCTCTTAATGTTATTATATCACCTACGTTTAGCAACCGGCAGCACGATTCACAGTAACTTGTACTATTTCATTCAGGCTTCGAAGTTGCAGTGCTTTACACTGATTCACCAATGCTTGCCGCAGAGGGGCGCCGTTATACCATCCTATGTGACTTCAAGTGAAATATCGACCACACTGTGGGCGTCAGATATACCTAACTCCCAACGATCTATATGCTGAATGAAAAATCCAGTGTTGTAGGTGACTGGACCGATCCCGTCAAAATCCCATGGCTGACCAATTTTACTGCACATGTGGAAAGGTTTCGGCGTCAATTACTAACACAACTGAGTGGCAATAAAACACGGAACACCCAGAAACTCCCATTCACACTAGAAGCGGGCTCTCATGCTCTTACTTACGGCTTAAAAGCTTGCAGATTTTCTAAGGCGGTGTGGATAGGGGAGAACATCCAGATCAAAAAATCCAATTTAGCCAACTCAGTTACTTCTAATTGTGGTCCAAGACTGGTGGTAATTTTAAGTTTAACGCGCATCGTTCGACCATGCGTCACAGAGTTTTACAACCGCAAAATCTTAGGCTGAATAAGTTAGTGGCATTCCATTTCAATCAGAAAAGAACACAAATAGTAATCCCAAATGCTATTTTGGTAATTGATAACCGTAAAACTTAATGCTGATATCTTGAATAACATTTTCTTTCCTTAGTATATATATACGAAGTATAACTGCTATTAAATTACAAATTTTCGAGAAAACCACAAATAAAAATCGAAGCAACGTTGAACAAAACAAATGCTGCGTTCGCACCATAACCTCTTCCGTTTAAATCAAGTTGACAGGTTTTGTAAGGTGCCTGAAGGCGTCAATAATGTAAAGCATTCCAGAAATGAAGCAACCACACATACTACAGTCAAAATGCTCGCATCAAAGAAAAAAGCGATAGTGCAGCCTCGGTATACCGTATTTTGAGCAACGGTCTTATGATGGATACAAAGAGAATAAACACGCTATAACATTTGAACAAAAACAGTTAAATAGCTGATGTTCATTTGTTCGCCGAGCTGGGAAATTATTTTACAAACCTTTCACCGCCATGCGAGGCGGCATCATCAGTGCGTCAAGATGTGGAGTGTAATCTCGCTGATTGAGTTGTCGATCCGTGATCGGCGTGCAAGTGAATTTTCGAAAGCGGCAACATCGATCTGTGTCCCATGATATCTACCCAATTCCCCGTGGCGGAAGACGTCGCTGTACCTTTGGGAGTCCATAGAATTGCGCGATGCTCGAGGCACGGGCTCTCATTCGTTCGCTCTCCTCCTTCGTGGTATTATATTTTTCTTGAATTTGTTTTAATGTACTGTTTAATTTGTTTGTCATCTGTGAGGTTGGATCGGTATCAATGCAATCGTTATTCGCTGATGATGAAACAATGATATCTTTCGACATGACTGCTCTCTTTGTCTGTAAATTTATAAATGGCAACAACAGTCATCAGAGGACGCCTGAACAACAGTGAACAAGCAATCGGGAACCTAATGACTGGAGACTTATGCGGGCTACTCCAGTTGTGTCTGGCAACTTACTTCTCTTTCAACGGGGAGATCTACGAAAATCGAAAAGCGCGCCAATGGGATCGCTTAAATCGGGGCTCATCGCGGAGATGGTAATGCAGAAATTGGATGGAAATGTACTCCCACTCATTAGGCCGAAACTGTGGGTCCGATAGATTGACGACAATTTTGTGATCATCAAACGCAATCAAGTTACAGTCGCACAGCAGATATTGAAAAACGCCATTGAAGACATCCGGTTTACGATGGAAATGGAGAAGGAAAACCAACTGCCTTTTCTAGATGTATTAGTAATAAGAACCATGGAAGGGAGGCTACAAACATCAGTTTACAGACAATGAACACATACGAACCAAATTTTGAACTTTAAAAGTAACCACCCGGAATGCCACAACGTAAGCTGTGTGCTGACACTATTTGTAGAGTGCAAACACACTGCAGTACCGCGGAGGCAAAGCAACAAGAAGAGAAGCATCTATTTAAATGTTTCCAACTCAACGGATACCCGCGAAGCTTCATCCGAAAGTGTCTGAATCACAACAAACCCGACAGTCCACACCAACAACGGAGACGCGTTACCTTATATGAAGAATATATCCGAAATGGCAGCAAGATTATTCAAACATCACCTCATCGTAGCACACAAACCAACTGCCACATTGAGGAAAACTCTGTCAAAACCGAAAGCTCATGAGCAAAAAATGTTGTATATAGGCTAAGTTGGAGAAATTGGGAAAAGGACTATGTTGGCCAAACAGGTAGAAGATTATCAACACGATTACGAGAGCACAAAAGAACATGCAAAAGGCATTATGCATCATCGCTAGTCTCAGCACACGTGGATGAAAAAGAACACAGCTTTGATTGGGCCAAAACAGAAGTCCTGGCACGAGGCGAAACCAGAAGAGAAAGGGAGTTCCTTGAAGCGTGGTTCTCACCAAAAGACTCGATCAACATGCATATCGAGATTGACCCAGTTTACCTACCCCTCGGAGAGAGAGAACTTAGAGAAATTATGAGACACCGCTTGAATAGGAACAACCCGAGCGACGACTTCCGCCACGGGGAAATGGGTAGAGATCACGGGACACAGATCGAAGCCGTCACTTTCGAAAAGTCACCTGCACGCCGATCACGGATCGACAATTCAATCAGCGAGATTACACTCCACATCTCGACGCACTGATGATGCCGCCTCGCATGGCGGTGAAACGTTTGCAAACAAATTTCCCAGCTCGGCGAACAAATGAGCAACTGAATTATCAGTCCGAGCTATCAGTTTTCCGAAATATTTTTAACGATTATCTTCCTCGACATCTTGTATTCTTTTGTCCATCTGGTCTTCTAGTTTCCATGTGTGATTTGCACTGGGGTCTTATTTCCCAATCTGCGAAAACGTATCCACTTATTCGCCTATTTGCCCTCCTAACGCATTTCACTAATTTGCTTTCTAGCCGCTCTATGAAACCGTGTTTTCTAGTAGGATATTTTCATTTTTTGATTTGGATGTCTAACCCCACGCCTAATCCAACAACAAAAAGTTTCCTTGAAGTAATTTAGTCCCACAATGTCCCTTATTACAATATCTGCTTAATATCTTTGTTGACCTGTAAGTGTCCGCCGTTAAAATTGTTCATGCATCTCAGCTCTATTGGCATGGATTTCGACGCGTTCTCAAATTATGTATATTTGTGATAGATGGAAATCGAAACTTCGAAATGCCCTGTAGACTATTCCCACAATGATCGAATGAAATTACATTTACTCAACTTTAATTCTCCTACACCATCGGACACGTCCCTTCAAGTCTTTCATGAGAAATTGAAACTAAATGTGTGGTTAAGTAATTAGAGTAATCGAATCAAGCAAACTTCTCCAAATACCTACCCTGCAGTCCGTTTTGTTCTGCACTACTATTACAGTGGCTATTCCAAGATTAGTGATATGAGGACAAACGTTAACGGATGGTTCCTTGCCACTGATCCTCCCTTGTCACATTATTCTTCTAAGTGGCGAAGAAAAGTTATCAGTTTGAACTCCAAATATTCTTCTGCAACGGAAGCCCGATTGAGTCCTCCTTGGTTGAATGTTTCTATCTCTAGTAAATATGCCTGTCATGTCATTCTACGTTTCACGCCAGTGCGTTGAGATTTTAAGCTTACAAAGCGTATGTCGGTAAAACTTAACCCCATAGGCACCAGAGGCGGAGAAGCGGTGGTATTTGAAATTGTACTCCAGCTGTTTTGTAGTCGTTCGTGTGTATGACAAAATGTTATAAAGTGAGGCCTGATAACTTGTGCACTCTACCCAGTCGCAGCGAAATGACGTGAGATAAGATTGAAAGGAACCGCAATACTGTGAATCAGAAGTTAAAGATCTTGTAAACATTTGGGCTTGAATACTGAGTATTTAAGACTGGAGTTTCCTGATACAAATGTAATTTTTCTGGTCAAAGCTTTCTGTGAGGATAATCTTTTATTCTATTGAGTACATCTTTGGTAACAGCCATGTTAATCTATAGAGACCAATAGTCCTGGAATTCGAAATAATTTTCGTGATTGGTTCGCAAATTGTAAATCCGAGAAGAGAAACCTAAATATCGAAAAATTCCAGCCAAACAAGTAATCTGGTCTGACTTCAGTGACTTTGACTAATGTACATTTTATCTCCCACGTGATGTTAATGATACTGAGACAGTCGTTTACCAATGGTAGAATAGAAACTACACACATAGTTGACGTGAAAACGGTGTTTAATCTTGAACTATTCTGCTTGTTAATAAATCCACCTTTCCGACCGTATATGTCAGAATAATCCTGCCAATCAAAACTACCTTTTTTAAATTTCAGTACAGTGCTATATTGTTCTACAACTCTGTGTTTTAAGTAAAAATAACTGCACTTGTTTTGACTAGGTGAGCCGCTGCATATCCATCAATATGTACCACCCGCTGGCGTAATCGTGCTTTTAGCTCCGGAAATAGTTGGGCGTGAACCATTTGCACAGGACAGCGAACTCTCTCAGGCGTATGATTGTGTTTGCTTGGATTACTTTAGGACTGATAATTTGAATGACGTCCGCAGGTTTAATGCACTTAAATTGCAATTTGTGACTCAATAAGATCCATTGAATTATTTTATTCTGACAATATCCCTATTACTTCATTGTGTACAATATGAATTGTTGAAGTACTTTTCATTGCGGTGTGTTCCTAGCTCCATAAAATAGTTTTAAAACGCCTGTATTTACTAACAGATAATTACCAACCTGAACTTCACATCCACACATTCATCCAGGCACCCGTTTTAATCCTGTAAGAAGCAAATACAAGGGGGTGTAAATAGGCGCAGAGCTCAAACGGAGGCGCCCATGCCTGTACAGTGGGTATATCCCTCATGTAAAATAAGAGTAAAATGTGTATTAGACGAATACTTGGTGGTGGGTTTGGCACAGTACATTTACAATTACTCAACGTGAAAACTACGAACCCATCGGCACACAGGCAGATCCGTGGGCCAAGTATCAAATTGGTGACCTTTAGCTGATAGGCTGCTCATCAGTATTTAAATCGACCATATAACGGAGTGGGCCACAATCGGAAAGACAGTTTGGAAGGACGCAACAAACAGAATCGCCTAAACACAGTCTTCGTCAGTGGTATCCCAGGGCGTCCTTCCCACGGCAGTCAGGAGACTGGAACCCATGATTTGGAACAATGACGGTTCATTCGCAAAGCAATTTCCTTGAACAACGTCGCGTGATCTGGCCAAAGGATGCGTGTCTCACCTATTTAGCCAGGAAGCGGCACAAGACTATTGAAACTCGCGGTTCAATTAAACCAAAAGTAGCAGAATTATCAGGACGCTGGTGAAAACTTTTAACAACCTGCCAGCTAAACTGCAAGATCCTAACAAAGACAAGACACAAAAGCATTTGGAAACGTGAATCGACGGGATTTTAAAAAGGAGTTTAACTTTATCATTCATTCATTTGATCCTGAATAGGACGTATCTCAGACAAATCAGTTAAGAAGAATTGACTGAAGCTCAATAACAAATGAATTACTGCTAAACCACATCGGTTCGCACCATCGCAAATGTGCCTTATTGATACTTCTGATGACCTGTAGCTTGCTTTAATTCCGTAGCTTAAACTCTAGCCAGTACGCTAGCCCAAATATAAGTCGTTAATTTTCTAGGCCAAGTAGTAGCATTGATGTCATTGATTCGTGGCTGCACGCTGGAATGAGGGACGCGGAACTCACGCTGCCTAGGATATCGCTCATCCGAAAAGCCAAATCCACAGCAAGAGGAGCAGTGACTTTTTATAACCAAACAGCCTTAAATTACGAGGCAGTGGAGAGTTTATACACACAGATACCTGATTTACTCTGTTGGTGGCTATACTTAAGATGTAGCGACACCTACCGTATATCCTTTGTACACGGCCGCTCAAAGTCAACACACCAAATGGACGTCCACCTAGAGGCTGATCAGATACACTTTAAGGAGGAAATGCATACATGGACTTAACAAGAGTGATTCCAAAGAACTATGTTTAAGACTTCCTTCTATGATAAGGAAACAAGTTAGTATCGAACTGCAAGAGTCCGGTATAAATGGTCCGCATCACGCGAATGTCAGTTTACTCACGATTTCAAAAACAGATAAAAGACCACCATTGCTTGATTTAGTGTCCACCAATGAAGAACATATCATCCATATACTGGGTGTGGACGACCCGGTGGGTCACAGTGACTATGCTGTCATTAGTTGAAACCTCATCTGCAAGGTGAAATATTCAAGTAAGTTCCTAAAGCTTTGGGCACCGTAAAGGGCTACGACTGATAAGCACAGTTTGTCAGTGCCACAACACGGCCGTTCCTTTCAGGAGTCTATCTTCAACAACAACATCAAAATACTTCAATATAAGAGTTTGCAGTGAACCCAAATAATTTCTTTCGAAGAAGAGAAACGCAAAAGTGAATGGCAGTAAGCAAGACATTATTGCGAGTTTACATATTATCTCCGAGTTTAGAAATTGGGACAACTAGGTAATTTAACCTAGACAATTAATACAATTTTTCAACATAGACAAAGCTGCACATCAGCATCATAGAACGCACAACTTCAATGCTGGCTACAGAACATGTTATACGCACGTCAGTGGTTAGCAACGGATTTACCCTGCTTCCGAATGTTGTAGCCCGAAAAGTACGGCTACAGAAGCAGCGAACTAATTGTGATGTCATATGTCTCAGTATTCAGGAGGACATTGATATCAGGTGATCTCCAGCGTTTGTTACTCTGTCGCCAGAACTACACCACCTTATTTTTACCTATGGATGGTGTCTTGCAGTTACTGACGTATATCTGAGAACATAGCTACCTTGGTGTTGATACTATTCGTCTGAAAGCATTGGGAATAGTAACAGCTCATTTGACAGAGAATTTGAATCAGTAATTTTGGCACTGCTTAGACCAGAATCAGATTCCCTTCATGTGGAGGCTCAGAACCCTCACACTGATAGATAAATGAGGAAGCAACTTTAGCCTTCAGAAGCCCTGTGCTGTCCAAATTTAAGGAATGTATTAAAGGCAATGCTTTAGGGTCTATCTGGGAATGTCTTAGTGCACCCAAGCAGCGCCTCTTTTATCGACTTCGATCTTGCAAAGCAATTCATTAATAACACCAAATATTTGAACCTTGTAAACCGGCACCAAAGGGAGGACGTTGACGTGATCTACCTGGCTTTCTCAAAGGCATTAGATCGTCCAGGTCATCAAATGCGCCATTTCAAGACCCAGCTTCACGGTATCAGTGGCCCTCTAAGGAGCTACTTCGTTAGCTTTCTCCTTCATTTGTACCAAGTGAACAGAACCCAGAGCCTCTGATCAGACACCGTACAAATCAAGTCTACAAGATGAACAATGATCTGTCATGGGTGCAAATAGCATGTGCTTGACAAGGCTCATGGGAGGTGGAGGGCAATTTAAATACAAAAAGTCAAAGGATAAGTACCCTGTGATTTTAAACTTCTGTCAATGTACTACTCTGTTACCTTACCATAGTTTGGTATGAAAATTGCATGAGTACAGTTAAAATAGTATAGAGCACCATATAGTTCACGTATTCTGTGAGATATAAATAAAAAGCAATTGATAACGCTCGCTCGTTTATTGTTTTATTTGATCAATGTGATACTTTTTCAGTTTAGGTACATTCAAGCTATTCGGAAGGAAACTTATGCATGTATCCTAACCTCCACGTTGTAGAGAAGGCTGTTATGCACATAGTTCAGTTAGGTACACCTAAGAGATTTTCCTTTATTTGGAAATTTTCGGAAGTTATATAATTGGCATAAACCATTCGCGGGAGTTATCAGACCTTGGCCTTTTAATCCGTAGTACAACCTTGCGCCACTTTTTTTCCATTATCAGCATGCAGCCAAAAATTATTAAGCTTCTCATCATTGCTCCATCAACTATAAACACGAAACTCGTATCTTTATGATATCCTAGCCAGAATAACTTAGAAAAATGTGTTAATGTGTCTAGACACTGATTCTAGAAGTGCTACTCAAACCAGCGTACTTTTCGCTATAGATCGATTTGGAACACATCAATTGTACTACTAGGAGCTGATAAAGCGACGCTATCGATGTACGTGCATAATACAATTGATGTTTCTTGAATGCTAATAAGGGAATTTGGCTCCCATGAGCCATTTGTCGGTGACACTTGGGTGACAAATGGAAATCAAATTAACTGTTGGGGAACCGGTGCCTCCCTAAGTGTATCGTTGCATGAGCGCACAAATTTTGCTGCTCTAGCAAAGGGTTCAGATAGATATCGCGTTGGTTTTTGATACTCTAAACAACAAATCGCATTGGATAAATATTGACCTATAGGCAACCGATTTCTAGCTATTTGATTCGGCCAAAACTGCTTAAAATTATTAGAGGCTCATGGACTTCAGGCAGAATGATCCACTCGCGGTGTTCTCCAAACTGGTCTAGCCGAATTTCTTAGCATGTTTAGATCTTAAGATGCAAAGAGAAGCGCTTTCGTAAAGGAAGCTGCGCTGGCAGGACAGCATTTATCAACCACATGTCTATTCTGAACGGCCAGTGTGCTTCACAAAATAAAAACGCGTCACCGATTGCATTGCAGACATGTCCACTGACAAATACATGTGACTGAAAAATATTTTGGGCCGGTCCAGTAATAGTGTATACCCACCACCATAGACTTGCTTGCGCTGTTAAATGAATTGGCTAGGTGCCAGCTACGCATACAGGAAGCTTCAATGGTTTCTAATTGGGAGTGGATAGACGAATAGAAGACTACAGTCAGGATTTTTATGATAATGACTCGTTTAGAAGCCCGATGAGTTATCACGTATACTAGGTTAATTCACTTTCAACAGATAGGAAGCATGAAATTGTAAAGGATAGGTGCTGTTGTAGGCCTGTTAGTTAAAATTTGTCAAGAGCCGTTATCTTAAACTCTATTAAATATGCTGATACCGGAGAAAAAACATGGTCGATATGTGACACATTTAGATTTTGGGTTGCTCATTGCACACTTAGAGTTCGTGTGATGTGAATATGGGGATAACTGGTTAGCAGATGTTACACTGTTCGCTTCTGACAAAGAAATCGACAGCTCTTATCGATGCCAGTGGAGCAGACTGTGCTTTGCGAGCTTGATATCCGTCAAGGTATACAGAAATGTGGATATGCGGATAATATCAGACTAAAACTACTTAGCCAAATCCATCTATGAGTCCTTAAAATTATTTTTAGCATTAGTTCCTGTTCTGTAGCTATACAGATGATATATCAATGTTGGTAGACTGGGTATTTACTGGTGTGCCTCGGGGGACAGTTGAATCGCTGTCTGCAAGAGAATAAGTGGATTTGTTATGGTTACTGTTTCGAGTAGCGCTGAATGGGATTTGCGGATGTCAGTTTACTGCAACTAAATGGAGAAAACGCAAAACGTTCTAAAGTATATCATGCATATTTACTGCGTGCACAAGGTTTATAGAAACTAAAATGAGGTTGATGTGCATTCTTCCTTTGCATCACTTCACCATTCATCTGTATGCATGTGTCTAGTATTAGTAACAAATAACGGTTTGGACGTAGCTGATGTGCACACGTCGACGGTACTGTCATTTCTTCTATACGGCAGAGAAACGTGGACATTGAACCGAAAGGACATCCGTTATCTTGAGAGTTTTCATCGACAACATCGGCGACGAATTGTTCACAGAGACCGGGGTGACCTAGCTGCAAATACGGAAGTCCTGCCCTAGAGTGGCATGTGTGCAGTGGATTGCAAATTTTTGCTGAAACACCTGAAATGGCCGGGTCACAACAATCACATGGAATTGACGTGGACAACCAAACAGCTGTTAAATGTACAACGTATATCACGAAATCGGTATGTGGGAAAACCTAAGTTACATTAGCAGGACATGGTCAAGGTGAGTTTATAACGAACTAATCTTGCTTTCAGATGTTCGGAAGTGATGGCAATTGCTAGACGCCAATAGGGTAAGCTAATCAAAAGTACGGTTGCTCAAGTACAAAAGACAACAATATTGCATGCGGAGGAAAACGGTGAATACAGTAGTGTCAGTCGACAATAGAGCCTACCCTATGAAATTCATGCCCATGACGCTGTAGCACAACAGACCTCGAGCGCGTGAGTGAAACAGGCCTGGTAAGTCACCAGCCTGGCCACACACGGCTAGGATCTAAAGAACATAAAGCGACTGCTTACAGTGGGCAACAACATTTTTATACTAGAAATGGGATACAATGTTTCTAGTAGTACAAAGTTAGCTGATTTCGAATATGCAAACCAAAAATTTTCTATCACGTCGCGTTTTCTTTTACTTTCAATATTTCGTTTCAGCTAAGCAGCAACTTGCCTGCATCGAATGCTCACTTGTAGTTGGTCCATCGAACCCTTGCAATCCTTGATAAGAAGTCCTGTTGGTTATGGTATCCCCCTGATACCAAAATTCACTTGGAATCTCTGTTTCTTTAATTGATTTCTTTATCATGCCTGTAAGATGCCGCTATGTCAGCGACCGAAAATAGTTTTGTTACCTCAGTGGACAGTTTACCATGAAGTCGCATTGAAGACCAAAATCTTCGCCGGTGAAGTAGCCTACCACACGTATTTCGGGATGAAACTATGAGATCACAGTTAAGAAGTGTTCGCCGCATATTCATCTTATGACGTATAATCATCATCTGACTCAGTGGCTCAAGACAAAGGCAAGATGCCCTTCGTATTCCCCATGGTAAGGAAGGAGCCGAAGAATCACAAGACAAACTGCTTCTTCTGCCCAACCAGAATCACTGGAGTCTCCAACCGAAACAAAGAAAATATGCATTACCCCATTCTTCCATCATCTATTCGACCAGATCCTCATATTTGCATCTTACTCGTTCCAGTGCCTCCAGTTAAAAATCAATGATGATGAGTATTGCTTCCTCAACGTCAACTTCCCCTAAGGCTGACACCTGTGAAAATGTTGAAGCTGATGTCGTCAAACCAAAGTTTTTGAACTATGAGAATTGAATTTATTCCTACGTGACCTGGGCTTGCCTAAATACAAGGCCAAGTTGCTGACATCTCCGTGCTGCAGTGGAACCTACTTGCTGCAATTTTACTGTGCACAGAAAGCAAACTGGTAAAGTTGTGGGACACATTGTACATTTGCTAGGACATTAAGTTTAGTCAGCTAACATTTTCACCAGCTGCATGGACCAACTTTCAAAAGTCCAGGCAGTACACACTCGATATCAACTGAATAACTGACAACTAAGGTGTATCAATGTCAGCAGGGTCCTTCCCAGGCTTTTCTCTGTTCTTCCGTGCATAATACGTGGGATCATCGAAATACAACAATGGGAAAGCCTGCTTCCACTTCCTTTTGTCATCCGTGCACGACGGGGCATTTATTC
>CALYDF020004019.1:0-23003 GCA_944474145.2 Dicrocoelium dendriticum
AAATCTGTGGTTTCAATTGCATTCATCCATCGCCGGCACTTTTCGCTGTCATCCAGCCATTACAGTACACCTACAACGGCTTTGTCCTACGGGAACCAGCTTGGATCAATTGGCTAGCCAAACTCCGTGTTAGTGTGTATTTATCGTGCAAACCCGCCCATGGTAGTCGATGACGAACGTGTGACTGGGACAAATAACGCGAGCGTCACTCGCTCTCTACCGCTAAAATAGGTAAATTCCATTTAGCCTCTGTACGACCACGATCCCTCTCCCTCCAGATTTCGAACCGATAATAAGCGGTCGACACTTTATCTTGTGCTCACCAACTTGAAACTCTTGGCCGACGGAATAATTACAAGTTCACCACTGGGTCGCAGTAACGATATGACTCTAGTGTTGAATTATATGTATTATGCGAAACAATCTGAGGAACAAGATGATAAGGTGTATAGGTTCACGCCATGAAACGTGTTATATGCCCTTGTTAACGAGATATACTGGACCTTCTTATCCGAATGCTCCCCAGAAATCCGCTGGGACACTTACAACAGCATATTAACCAAACTGGTAACGCACGCGTCTGAGCAGTATTACTTCCATCGTCAAAGGAGAAGGAAGTAATTTCTGAGAAGCAGAACACGCAAATGCATGTCATTGGGAGAATTAGCAAGGCTCCTCAAATTACGAAACCTGGAATACATGTGTGGCACAGCGTAATTTCTGTGTGAGATTGATCCTCGAGGACAAGGTGGCACATCAGCAGGAGTTAATGAAGAGATTCTGCACGAACCGAAAACTCGTATACATGCATGTTGATAGCCTTCGTAAGGTGTAATGCGAAGTACAGAAATGATCATGACAGACGGTCTCACGCGATCAGGGACGGAAATATCCGTTCCAATACCCACAATAGTTCCAGACAGTAACGGGCCCAACGGTTACTCCTGTTTCTAGTGGCCTCCCATCAGCCTTATCCAATACTACTTTTACTGCAGAAAGTGTCAAATAACTGTTGTACCTACGTATTCAAAAGTCACCTGCTGTCGAATACATTCGAACGAAGCTTTACAAGCAGCAACCAGCGATTAGGCGGAACCTATGGCTAAATTCTATCAGCGCTGTGTGGATAAGAACCATATTCCAACAATTTGGATGCGAGGCATCATTACTCATGTTCATACGGGAGGTAGTCGCACTGACCCACTGACTCGCTGTGCTTTCCAAGAATATGGAGTCCATCATCCCTGATACTCTCCTGCAGTAGCTGGAAAATCACAGTGGGACCAGAGCAACATGGCTTCCGACAAAAGCCCTCAAGCTCTAGGAACTTGTTATGTGCACGCACCTGCTGAACTGAAGCAGTTCATGGTGGAGTAGTAGCTGACGTCATTTACTTCCACTTCTCAAAAGCGTTTGATCTTTTAGACCACTGAATTCTCATCCATAGACTTCAGCTCTATGGCGTCGGTGGCCCATTGCTGCGTTAATAGGCAATTTCGTGTACGAAAATCGGTTGGAGTTGAGAGTAGGAGAATGTCTGTCCGACGCAATTTAGGTGGGGTGCGGCGTGCCACAAGGCTTGGCGCTCAGGCCCTGTCTATCCTTGCTTTTCATAAACGATGTAGCGTGGGATTTACTTACAATTTCTTATCATTCATGGATGGATTCAAGTTATAGCGAGTGATCAAAGAACCGAAGAAGAACAACAAGCATTAGCGTGAACTCAACACGATTTCAACCGTGTCAGTTCTAAAAACCCTACAGTTTAACGTAAAAAAATGTCACGCAATTCACCTACATTATAGGCATGACAACATGTGCAAATTTAGGTAACATGCATTTCAAACAAGTTCCCAAGAACGCAAAATTGGTTGTGCGCATTCAACGTGACCTTAATGTTCAAATAAGTCAGAGACAGCTGCGAAGAAACCTAACCAGCACTTCGGCTTGCTGTGGAGAGCATTCGGAAGATACAACCCAACCATCTTTCCCATGCAGCACAATTCTTAAGTACGCGCTCACCATGAATACGCCATCCAAGCTTGTCAACCTTGGTTGTAGCGTGACATAGAAGTGCTGGAGCAACCACAAGGTACGGCCAGAAAGAACCACAAGCGCCTACGAAATCTGCCCTAGCAATAAAGGCTGAAGTCCCTTGGATTTTCCAGTGGCCACCATCTAAGCTTGTGTGACGATCTCTTATTAGTCTACCAAATATTGATTGACCCTAATCAAATGTGCCGTTAATTGATGAAACTCAGCCATAACACCAATCGCAGAGGTAACCCTCTGAAACTGTGTGCACAGTATATCCGTCTGGAATGCCAGGTGAATTATTTTTCTCATTAAGTTCACCAACCCTGGAACTCTCTCCCAAACGTCGTTGTTTCGTCACCTAATTAGCATATTTTCAAAAAACGATTGGAGCTTCCCCTTGACATTTATCACTCCTTTGCCTAAACTGTGCAAGTTGGAATAATTTAATCATCCCTTCATGCCGGATTTACCTGGTTCATAAAGCTGAGAAGGTAGTACAGAAGTTCGCATTTTCGTTTTTACTTTTCTCACGGTGTATCTCAACTATAACTGACCCTATATTGTCTTGTCGTTGGCATTCACTTGTGATCGACACTACATTTATTCAACAGTGTCTCTGCTAGATAGACGCTCAAACGGACTACTCCCCTATTTTTGAGAACTTTTGTTTTACCCTCACCATCCTGAGGGCTTGTCAAACAACTGCTTTTTACCCGGTATAAAGCATTTGTTATTGTTCGAAAGCAATGCCTAAAACAAATGGTAATTTTTTAATTACTTTCCCTCAGGTTCATTGTACCAACGGATACAGACAACCGCCAGACCACATCTTATTCTAGAGAAGCATACAACAGTTACTCATTGTGGTTTTTGTTATATTCTATTATTTTTCTATTTTTCCAGGGTTGGTCACGCCGGTGACGATCTCCTACTTTGATGACCTGTAGCTTCTACGATAAATAACTGCACCCACGCAAGGTGAATTGAAACAGAACCACTGGGGAAATAAAAGGATGCTGGACTCAAAAAGTGAGTCTGCATGTTTACGATCCATTACAAATAACACTGGACATACAAAGAAACATTCACCTTGACGCCGGCCGATTGCTTACAACAGCGGCCAAAAACCCAGTCAACGTAACGACAGATTGCTTGCCTTTATTTCACATCAGCACACTGCTAGTTCACGCAATGATTTGTTGAGGAAATCTCTCGGGGGACTACCCTGCATGGAAGCAGGTTCTCTGGAGACAGTAGAACGGTAAGCGGTGTTAATTTACATGATCATGCTTAAATTTACACCCTCTCAATTGTTACTTGCAATTACTCAAACACCGCAAAACTTAACGCGGACTTGCATTGTATAATTCAAATAAGCTTTTCACTGCCATCTGAGTATGTTGATCATAATGATTAGAAGACGCACATAGTCTGTGTCTCATACCGCCGAGAAACAGACAATTTCTTTATTTCTTTATAATAATTCAGACGTCAACAACTAGTAAATGTCCCAGAATCCCTTAGGTTTCCTTCTAATCCTATCCTTCTAATCCTACTTATTAACCAGATGGATTTACAATCCGCCGGATTCGTCGACCACTAGATATGCCCTTATCACTTCAGCTTTAGAATTTTTATCTAAGCTACCGCACAGACAAAAATATAATTGCAGGTGACTCCAAGATACCAAGGATACACGGGTCCTCACAAAAAACTTCGTCTATACACACAGCTTACCTTCCTTGTCGAAGATACTTAAGCAACTAGGTCGAATAACACGTTCGACTTGCTATTTACATTCGGTATTGATAATGCACAGACAGACATCGTGGGCAATTTCCCTGGCAGTTATTGCAATAATATTCGCTTAACGTCTGCGTAAAATGGCCGAAAAACAAGACCGTTTCCAACTATGCAATCAAATGACACTGAGTTGACTGCGGTTTAATGATTTGATACTACGATTTATATATCATTTCCTACTTTCGCAGACATGAGGTATTTCTATACTTAAGTTCCTCAAATCAAATCACATCTTGCTCTACCTGACTAGAGGATCATTCATATTCAAATAAATGGATACGAACGTAATACTAGTTAACATGAAAATGCAGATCGTGCGTTTCTAAAAGATATAAATTGTCTACACTAATCGTGTATATGCATTGAGACAACGTCGAATTCAAGCACACACATAGCATATAATACATAAATGCTACCAACTTTACGAAAGCAAAAAGAGCTTGCCGAAATTCATCGCGGCATCACAAACCAATGCTGTCTCTTGATCACTGAAACGTCCGTCTAGGAGGCCCGCTAACTGCAAGTCGTATTCACCGTCTGT
Organism: Dicrocoelium dendriticum; assembly: GCA_944474145.2. Lineage (NCBI taxonomy): Eukaryota > Metazoa > Platyhelminthes > Trematoda > Plagiorchiida > Dicrocoeliidae > Dicrocoelium > Dicrocoelium dendriticum. Next base: position 4,382 of record CALYDF020004019.1, read on the forward strand.
GAAGAATTAAACTTTTTCTAAAACTTCCATGCCTTTATTATACGGTTTTCGCTTCTCAATATCCTATATAAATTGCTTCTATTCAAAATTCCCTCAATCTGGACGTCGATCATAAAGAAAAATCGCTATAAAACAGTGAAAGCCTGATAAATATTCCATTTGACCAGAATCGAGTTAATTTCCATATCCATAAGAAAAATGTTTTCATATCTCGACAAAAGTAATATCCAAAACAGAATATTAAGAGTAAAATCAATAAATTACACTGCCATTATGTCGTAATTATGGGAAAATCCGCGAAAATGTGTATGATGGATTTTTCCTCTCAATGGAGTCAATAGCTGTCACTACATTTTTTTAACAAGCTTGATAACATCCTGTTTTCAATTCTTCTGCAAAGTCAAACAGCTTCGTGTTAAATAATTAGTAGTTTATTGAATGGGAAACTCTGCTTTTATAACCCTGACCTAGAACTCTGTATACTTTCGATTACCCACAAGATGACTCCACATAATACTCAGCGACTCGAGCCCCTCCAACATCCACCGTGTCAGAGCCGTTCAAAGCTCTAACCTCCGCACAACCTATCTGCTCAACTGATAGCATGCTTTATGAAATCGTATGGAGTTATTTTTCGCCGCCTGTAATCCACCCTTTAGATTATCGTTGATGGCCATTTGACTTTTCGCAGTGGGTTTCCTGTCCTTCTCCACCGACCTATTTTGCACTATCACTCTTCCTTGAACCTTTCGCTGATTAACTTTTTAATTTAACATAGTTTCCATCACAGCCTTTCTCCCTCATCTCATGTAAGCGCAAATCCCACTTGTGTAGATACCCCACTCCATTTTGTGGACCATTCCTCACCAATGTGTTACACTTCTTTGCGCTTACAGTCATTCGAGCAAAATCTACCGGCCCTAAAATTTTCACACTTATCTCCCAGGTTATTCTTTATATTTCATAGTCTGATTAGCGTCTGTGTTTGCCGCGGATTGTGCTAACAAATCGTCACTGTACAATAATACAATTTTATACATTTTGTGGATATTGTACACTCGTTTGAAAATACATTCTTGTGACAATAAAGTGAACCGAATATCGTTCTCTAATATAATTTGCAGTAAATACCTTGTATCTTCTAATACGTTGGTGCTTGTTTGGACTCACATGGAATTGATCAATAACCTGAAGCCAATTATCAAACTTGTGAGACTTGAACCGGTGCGCCTGATCATATCACACCGAGAGCGCAGGCATTGCACAAACTAGTCTGCCTACCTGACTTTTCTAAACATCGTTCATTCGGCTGTTTTGAACAGCCGACCAGTCATTAAAGTACAAAATATTAATCAGCTCACTGTGTCAAGCAACGAAGCTATGTCAAGTGATAGAATTAGTAAATGCAAATTGTAATTATGCAGTGTGGAATATCCAGCACACATTAACATTCGTGAACAACAAGCAACTGGCTTATTATCCGATCGTTCAAAAATGTGCAATTTAAATTGAGTTATCCATTTTATTCCTTAAACTACACATTACAGGATGAAACAGTGGATTGTAACAAGGTATATAAACAAAAACGCTTATTTCAGTCAGTGCGAGTTAAAAAGCTTTCTTGTCATATCCGGACAAGTCTCTTAAAACCTAAGCAGCGGCAACCGTAAAGATATCCAGGCACGGTACATTAAAAACAAGGAGATAAAAGCCTGAATGGAGATCTGAAAATCTATATTGCAAACTGTGAACATTGTCCCGCTAGATGCGACTGAATAGTAAGTTTAAACAATTGCTTTGAGATATTTGCTGCACACCACTTGGTAATTATATTCATTTTTCGGGAAACTCGTCTTGAAATCTGCGTGCGTGATAAACAATTGGTGTATATAATTAACTTAAATGCAATATTCGTAAGTAGCAGGACTTTATTTGTAACCTTCATAGGTATTTATTCCGCTAGTTTACAAGCTATATAGCACAACTTAGTTGGGAAAGCACCTGATGTGTTTCTTCCTATGGCGGCTTGTCAGGGGTCCGCATTAACTACGTCCACAAATCAGCATCAGAAAAATGACCACTGGATGCAAATACAAACTAGCCAGCAGCTTAGGCCACTGAAAAGTGGGGGACGTCGGCTGGGCTGTATACTTTGCCAAATAACTGGTATATAACACAAATAATCTTCTACTGCCACTGAGAGCAGCTAGCCTGCGAGGTGATGACGTTCGCTCAAAAGACGCTATGTCCATAGCGTTTGAAAAGAGCATATTTATTTTATATTTTACACGTAATTCCAGGATTTTAGTTATACTCTTCGTAAGGTATTCATCCCGATATTTCACAAGCTACATAGCCCAGCCTAGTTACAAAAAGCACCAGACGCGTTTGGCCCCAATGGGCTTGTCATGGTTGTGCATTCTCTGCGTCCACAAATCAGGATCCAATACATGACTAATAGCGGCAAATTCCAACTAGGCAGCAACTTTGGCCACTGTGCCATTGGAACGTAAGCTGGACTATCCGATTTCAACCAAGCTAGGATTCAGCACCACCTATCTGCCACTGTCACGGACAGTGGCTAGATTGGGAGGTGATGACGTCCTCTCACTAGACGCTATAGCCCTGACAGTTGAAACAAGATTTAGCTATTTATTTGTATATTACTCGTACTTAGCAGGAGTTACGTTGTAATTTTTGTAAGGTATTCACCCTGATTGTTCACAAGCTACATAGCAAGGCGTATTCCGGAAAAAGACCAGACGCGTTTCGCCCCATTGGATCTTGACATTGCTGCTCATTCACTCGGTCCTCTAATGAAGACAGAACTCATCAACGTCAAAGACAAATACCATCTAACCAACAGCTTATGCCACTGAGCCATGGAGACTTTGGCTGGGCTGCGTAATTTGCAAACTATCTGTTATATCACCAATCATCTTCCACGGTCACAGACAGTGGCTAGCATGCGAGGAGATGATTTCCTCTAACTGGACTCGCTATCCTAGCCTTTGAATTTAGGAGAGGTAATTCATTTTATTTATTACTCTTAAGTAGCAGGATAATATTTGTAATTTTGAATGATATTCATCTCAATTGTTCACAAGCTACATAGCACATCTTAGTCCGAGAAGGCACCAGACGCGTTTCGCCATATTGGGGCTCGTCTGTGGTGCTCCTGCCCTCGGTCCACTAATGAGGATCCAACCCAAGAACGCTAGAGGCAAATATCAATTTGCCAGCAGCTTAGGCCACTGAGCAGTGGGGGACGTCGTCTGGGTCATATAATTGGCAAACTAAGTGTTATATAGCACCACATATATTCCACTGTCACCGACATGGCTAGTCTGCGAGTTGAGGACGTCCGCTCAATAGACGCCACGTCCATAAGAGTTGAAAAAATATAGGCTATTTATTTTATCGTATACACGTAGGTAGCAGGATCTTCGTTGTAATCTCTGTAAGGTTTTCATCGCAGAAGTTCATTATCTACATAGAACAGCACCAGACGCGGACGAGACTGAGGCCGTTCTGCTGTCTGCCAATCGTCTCCGCAACGACTCAAGTGGAGTGCGCATACTACCCGAAATCACGTGGAAAGAACATTCAGTGGATCCCGCTACAAAGATAAGTTCAGAAAAATTCAAGATAAGAAAACCGTGATTGCTCTCGGTGTTCCTCAGCTTACTGATTGCTCCCCCGGCAATCCTCAGATGCACGACAGCGAGCAGTCATCACATCCGGTTGGCTCTTTCTCTCGGAAAGGTCGTGGTCACCTCTTTGACAAGGATCCCCATGTCACCAAACTATAAGGGATGCTGTCCCAGGCTGTTAAAACTTTGTTATACTCAGAACTAACGGCACGGACCCTACTAAATAATTGGACTAAATTCAGTTACAGATTGCCAACAGAAATTCGTCTGAAGGCAGGGGAACAGCAGCACCTTCTAATGACAATTCAGTAGAGGCAAAACTCCTAATGAAAACGCAAACTGTAGGACTCGACTAGGGGACGGTTTCCACAGTAGCCATAATATCCGGAGAGACACAGCAGAGAACGAGCAAACGCCGGGATCCTGGACATCTGATACCTGCTTATGTATGAAATACTTCTCGAGAGTATGCAATCCATCAAAAAAAACGATTAGTCGCCGACCCTTTATTAGTCGGTGTAAACTCACTTGCTTCATGCATCCAATCTAACGCAGTTTTGCTCTCCGAGAAGCTCTCGTGCATGTACACGAATGCCCAACTTCTACTCTGCAAATTGGCTGAATTAAGACTCCGACACACGTTAGCAGCTTGGGACCTCATCGCCGTCACCGAAACGTGGTTGCGCTGCTAGATAGCGGATGCTGAAATTGCGCTAACGGGCGTGTCCGTTGTCCGGAAACATCGAGCCAGCAAAGGTGGTAGGGTAGCCCTCTATTTTCGTAACAACATGCAATGCGAACCCATAAACGATTCGGAAACTGACGTACCTGACAACATTTGGTGTAATTTCCGACTGAGATCTTGGCCAATTCGTTGTTGTTTACAGCCCACCATCGTCTTCTCTTGAGATGGACTGCAATTTGATGCCTGCGTTGAGGTAAGTGAGAAACAGGAAGTACAGTCACATTCTAGTCCCTGGTGACTTCAACTTGCATGCTCTATAATCCCAGGCCACACTAGGAGAGCAAATCAAAGCAGATTTGCAAAATATGGTTTCAGACTTCCCGCATTATGGCCACATCACTACGACCATCAGGTTCAAGGGAACTGACAGGCCATCCATATTAGATGGAATATTCACCACCACCGCAATGAAGCTTTACCTTTCCGTGGTGCGATGGTTTGTGTGCCTCTGTGATCCATTGAGCTATACTGGGTGGTGAATGTTTGCAACTTCAGAGCAACTGATACCAGATTGGTCAATGGTTAGAGGCCAGCCAAACTCAGCCTCCTGGTCCTCCAGGTAGAGGGCTGGAATGAGGGTGGCTCCTTATTCCTTAAAACGGAATCCTTGTAGCCCAACGCCAAACCCGCTGCCTTGCGGTCAGGGTTTTTAACCAAAGGCTTTGGTTGAGAACCCTAATCGTTCTCCTGTCTAGGCCTGGGCAACCTGACAGTATCCTGCCCACGCAATACAATGAATCACACTTCAAACAAATTTCTGATGCTCTGGCCACCGCAGAGGATAATCAACGGTGCCCTATCTGCTGCATCGGGCAGGGTGGATAGGGGTTGGGATGCTACTGCTCAAGCCTTCCCGTCTTCTTATTCCCCCTTTTGCGCTTTTTCACCCTTATCGTCCCGTTCCAGCTTCACTTTTATCCCCCTTGTTTTCAACACCCCAATTATCAGCCCTCCCCCAAATTGCTTCATAGTCGCTTGCCTTTTAGTTTCAATTCACATGTGAACGCGGAGCGTCATTCCTGCCCTGGCAACAGGCCCATGTCCAAGCAATTGGCCCATTCCAGTTCATCAGTTTCCATTTGGAGCCCTTGATCCTCATTCAGATTGACATGCCTCAATGTTCGCACATTGCTTCAGATCGGTCAACAGGCAGCATTTGCTCGAAAATTAGAGAACCTCTCCATCGATTTCTGCTGCTCATCGGAAACCCGCCTGCAAGACTTGTGCTCTGTACTCACTCTGCGATCCCCTTCAAGTGACACTAGCAGCATTTTCTCGTTGCGCCTATCCGGTGACGATGCAGCTTCGAGCACCGGCCAAGCCGGTGTTGGTATCGCCCTGAGTCCCCGGACTGAAGCTACTTTGGTTGATTGGATTCCAATCAGTAGCCGGACGTGTGCGGTCCGATTGGCTGGCTTGTTCAAAGCTTCAAAGTCATGTGGGACTAACAGGTGTCTATTAGTTATCCTTGCCTATGCACCGACAAACTGTAGCGAAGACTCGGTAAAAGACGACATCTATCGTCAACTGAACGAGCTCCTTTGCCACAGAAGAAGCTCGGACACTGTAGTGCTGGCCGGGGATCTGAACGCTCAAGTTGGAAAATTATCCACAGATGAGCTTCATCTGGGCGGCCAACATAGTATAGGCTCCCGTAATGATAACGGTGAGTGGTTACTTCATTTGTGTGAGGATGCTCGCTTATTTCTTGCGGGCACGAATTTCAGACACAGCACCCGCCGGAGGGTAACTTGGCGCCCACCAGCCTCGAACCAGATACGGACGCAAATCAATCACCACATTGCGATAAGTTACCGATGGAGAGGCTGCGTCCAGAACCGTCGCTCGATTTGGAGCACAGGTGTGGACACCGACCATTCACTTGCATTGCAGAACTGCGAATGCATTTTGGCGGACGGCCATGAGGACCTTGGTAGCGCATTGTCACCAGCCAACTGGCGAAGCCAGATGTTCTGAATGCCTATCAAACTACTCTGTCATGCCAGTTGGATAAACACTCACTGGATGCGATTGAAGCTCACTGGTCTCATATTAATTAGACCTTACTAGCAGCAGGAAAATCCTCATGTGGTGTGTCTAATCGGCAACATGGACATTGGGTCTCTTCACATTCTCTGGAACTTATCGATGCTCGCAGGCATATTCCGGCTAGAAGCGAACACAATGAAACTCGCAAAGAGCTCCGGGAAAAACTCCATGCTAGCCTGAAGAGAGACCGCGAATCCTGGCGGTCTAATCGTGCATCAGAGATGGAAATGGCCGCTGCCCTTGGTAAGCATCGTAAGTTATTCCGTCTGATACTGAAAACTGGTAGCAGGAGACCTGGTGTTAATGAAACTATACGTGACGAGAGTGGACAGCCTATCCACAACTTATCAAAACGTTTAGAGCTTTGGGCTGAGCACTTCAAAAGGCAATTTAATCGGTCGGAATGGTTAGATTTCTCGCCGACGACTGATCGCCCTACTCCCTGGGCTGTCCATTTGGATCCACACTCTCGCTCAGAAGTCAAACGTGAGATCATACTGTTGAAGTTGAACAAAGCCGCGTTACCAGATAATCTTCCTCTAGCCCTCTTCAAATTCGGGGTCCTGCTCTTATGGATGATTTACACGAGTTACTAGTCAAACTTTTTCAGAAGGAAACTGTCCCAACCGATTGGAGCCGCCCTGTCATAGTCCCAATTTTCAAAGGAGGCTCACGATCGGAATGCGGCAGCCGTAGAGGAATCACTCTGATCTCCATCGCCTCCAAATTTCTCGCCTCTGTCATCCTTCACAGACTGACTGGCACTCGTGAAAGCCAGATTCGTGAAGAGCAAGCTGGATTTCGTCGAGGTCGTGGCTGCGTTGACCACATTTTCACCTTGCGTCAGTTGTTGGAGCACCGTCACATATATTGGCGGCCCACCGTAGTCGTGTTCCTCGATATCAAATGTGCATTCCATTCGGTGGATAGACATGCACTTTGAAACTGTATACTCAGGAGAGGGGTGCCAGAGAAATATGTGAATATTATCCGAGCATTATATGCTCGTAGCTCGGGCAGGGTGAGGGCTTACGGCAAGTTGTCTTCGCCCTTTACTATCTCCAGCGGCGTGAGACAAGGATGTCACCTTTCCTCTTCAACTTCGATTTTGACGAAGTCATGGAAATCGCGTTCACAGGACACGACTTAGAAGGTGTGGAGCTACTCCCAGGAGAAGCTTACTTGACTTAGAGTATGCTGATGATATTGCCCTAATCTGTGACAGCTCACAAATGTGCCAAGCGGCACTGGACAGATTAGCACTAGCTGTCCTTCACTTCGGGCTTTGCTTCGCACCCTCGAAGTGCAAAGCCTTCCTCCAAGATTGATCTGGACCACCCCCTACGCTGACCCTTGGTTGGGATCAACTATAAGTCGTTCAAAAATTCAACTACTTGGGAGGTTGTATCAGCGCCCGTTAGATTGAAGATGAGATCACGAATCGTATAGCAAAAGCTCGGGGCGCTTTTGCTAACCTTCGCCACTTATGTCGCCGGCGCGACATTACTCTTGCCTTGAACGGTAGAGTGTACAATGCAGCAGTGCGTTCGACCCTACTCTACGGTTGTGAAACCTAGCCGCTCAAAGCAGCGGACCTGAAGAGGCTAGTTACGTTCGACCACCGATGCCTTCGTAATTTAGCTCACATCTGGTGGAAACACCGCGTGAGCAACGAGCGTGTTCGACTCCTTGTTTATGGCACAGGAAAAGGAAATGAACCGCTCAGCACCGTTATTTCACGCATCAGGCTCCGATGGCTCGGCTACGTGTTACGCATGCCAGCCCACCGACTTCCGCGACGTGCGTTGTTGGCGCGCCGGGAATGTGGTTGGAAGAAGAGGAGGGGTGGCCAAGCGATGACTTGGTCCAGAGGAATGAAGGCCCTCACTTCCGAGCTGGCCTTGGTTGGAGCGTCTCGGCTCCCTGGTTGGGGTCCGAAAGACGATGAACACGTTTGGTTGGACACACTTGATGATATGGCTAGGAGCCGACCTCAGTGGCGTTCGTGCTGTGAGTTTCTTTGTCCCACCCCATCCCACTTAGCCTTCCCTACAACCACGATCTCATTATTTAGCCTTATATAATATTGCATAGTAATTTGTTGATGCACAGTAGCCGGCTGGTAGCTAACCGGAACGATGCCCATCCGTTACCGGTAGCTCAGCCGGCTTGCCCCAGTTGAATTCTTTTATTTCTCTCCTTTTTCCTGTGTATTGCGGCAGAGTAGCTGAGGAGTTCCCCACCTCTAGCTAACGTGTATGCTGGTATGAGGATGATGAATATTCTCCAATGAAGAACTGATGGTCGAGAGAGCCTGTAGCAAGGACATCTGAAACCAAACTCTGCCGACCAAAAGTATGAAGACTTTCCTAAAGAGAAGGACACGTAAATGCGTGGCATTACGTGACTTTGCGTAGCACACCTACACAGCCTTCCAGAACGACCATACCTGGGAAGTCTAAACAATACAAATAAAGCACTGTGTCAAACTCGTCCGGGATGATAAACTGAAAAACCAACAAGATCTAGTGGCAAAGTTTTGCTCCAATCCCAAATTGCTATACAGACACGTAAACAATTCGCGCCGTGTTAAGCGCGGTATTCCTGCTCTGCACACAGCATGCCGGTTAGCCCAAACCGCAAAAGTGGCGGCTAACTTTCTTGGACAACAATTTGGCCGTACCTTCCAAAGCGTGCAATCATCATATATCCTGCTTAATCAGATAACGCCGCCATCAGGGCTAAATCACATATCGTTCACCTCCGCAGCTGTACTGAAGAGGCTGATGTCTTTGCGCGAGTTCAGCTCCCTTGGTGCGGACGGCATGCGCCCGAATGCGTTGAAAGTTGCAGCCATGAGTTTGGCAGGACCACTAGCAATTTTCTTTCAACGATGTCTGAACGAGATGCACGTCCCCACGATGTGGTAGCACGGAATAATCACGCCTATCTATAAAAGTTGCAGTCTTGCTGAACCAGTAAATTATCGCTTTAAAACACTACCTCCTGTGATCTGCAAGGTTATGGAGTCCATTGTGGCCGAGACTTTGATGGGGTACCTAGAGAACAACAAAATGCTCGTTCCGGAGCAGCGCGGATTTCGCCAAAAGAGCTCCTGTACCACTAATCTGTTGATTGCTCGTGCAACCTAGACGGAATCTGTGGACTCAGGTGTAGGAGTCTAGGCGGCCTAATTGTATTTCTCAAAGGCATTCAACCGTATAGACCACCGCATTCTCCTCCACAAACTCCAGAAAGATGGAATCGGCGATCCTGTTCTGGGCTGGGTAGGAGACTTTCTCGTGCAACGACACCTGAATGTGAGGGTTAGAAGCAACCTGTCGGAATCCATGGAAGTTCAGTGCGGCGTACTTCAAGGCTCGGTACTTGGATCCCGCCTGTACTTGGTTTTCATAAATGATCTCGCGAGAGTACTATCTTTTAACTTTTGCTATTTGCTGATGATCTAGAGGTATGGCGTACTATAGCTGCAGTGGAGGATCACACAGTGTTACAGGAGGACCTGGACAAAACGCACACATGGTCTATCGAGAACATGCTGCATTTAAATGTCACCAAGTGCAAAGTTCTCAGCATACGGCACAGGAGTGTGTACAAGTACCGCCTAGGATCACAAATTATACAGCGAAATTCTCACCAGTGCGATCTCGGCATGATAGTGCAAGGTGACCTCGGTTGTTTGAGGCAGACTATAAAGGCAGCTAAGAAAGCGAACCAGTATCTCGGCCTTCTTCGCAGAGCCTTCGGGAAGTTTGACCCTTCAGTATTTTCAAAATGCTTAGTGCGTATATGAGGCTGCACACGGAATACGCTATTCAAGCGTCGCAACTCTGGCTCAAGCACCATCTCACCGTGCTCGATACTGCACAACATAGGGCAACTAAGAGCGTCAGAGGTTTTACCAGCCTCCCCTACCCACTCAGGCTGAATACCCTCAAAATATACAGTGGATGTTATCGGCGTCTAAGGGGCAATCACATAATGGTGTACCTGATCTTGAGAAACCACAAGCACCCATGCCATTCCCTTCTAATTTTTAGTCAAAATACCCGGTTAAGAGGTCACCAGTTTAAGTTAGTCACGCAGTACAGCCGCCTGGAATGTCGGCGAAACTATTTCTCCCTTCGAGTGTCACAGACTTGGAACGCCCTCCCGGAACATGTAATTAATACTCCCACCATAACAATTTTCAAAAAACGCCTTGACGATACTCTGTCACATTTACACTACGTGCTATAGCCCATGACCACCAGATGCTGACATTAATGCACAACAGACAGTGGATAGTGCTAAACCCTACTCGAGAATGAGTCAATCCAAACCCCTTGCACGAAATTTGATAAAAGCTGCTACTATAGAAACTGGATTGCTGTGTCCTGTCGACCCAAGAAAGTAGCACACGAGTAAGCGTTGTCCTTGCTATCTTTTTATTTTTCTCGCCTATTATGTGATCAATAACCACTCCCCTTATTGCTTTGTGTGCGTACATTCTCATTTCAACTACCTTTATAAGGCAGTGGAGTTAAATATGTAATCGCCCGAACTGACGACAACATTATCCCTGGATTTACCATTTTTTCAACCTAAGGGCCCTACGGGACATGTCCAACATCTCTTTTGTTACTGGTTAAAATTCGTTGTTCATTGTTCATATTACGTTGAGTATCTCTCAGGGATACTTAAGGTGTTCCTTCAAGGTCCATTTCACTGTCAACCCGGAGGCTTTTCTTTAAATGCTAGGCGTATTTCTAGCGGTGTTTGGCCTTTCCTGAGTGTAACGTTTAGGTATCCAGTACTTTCAGTTATCAGGCGTGGGAATCACAAAAATTAATAACAAATGTTTCCTCGAGTAACTAATAAAAACTGATAATACTTAAGTTTTAAATTTTACAGATGTTTTATGAAAACGCAGTAAAAAAGATACATGTTGATTTGTTCATTGTTCATTGACCACGAACGGTTCCAGTGGATTCTTAGCACAGTGTCGAACTGGTCAGTTCAAAACGCCCTACCATTCAACGTAGACAAATGTCGCGTTGTACAATTACGCCATAGACATAACTACACCTATTTGCTTGGGACAAACGGATTGCAGACCAGCTCCCAGGAACGTGACCTTGGTGTGATCGTACAGAGCGACCTCAACTGTTCAAAACAGGCTGAGGTAGCTGCGAAAAGAGGCAACCAGCACGTCGGCATGCTGCGAAGGGCATTCGGGAGATTTGACCCATCAATCTTCCCAATGATGCACAATTCCTACGTGCGCCCGCATGTTGAATACGCTATCCAAGCTTGGCAACCTTGGTTGAAGCGCGACCTAGAAGCGTTAGAGGCACCACAACGAAGAGCAACAAAGAATGTAAAGGGCCTGCGCTATCACTCTTACCACCGAAGGCTGAAGTTGCTGGGAATTTTCAGCGGACGCTATCGAAGGCTGCGCGGCGATCTCATATTAGCGTATCAGATATTGTGTGACCCCAACCACGTATGCCGCCATTTGCTGAAACTTAGCCACAACACGCAGCTCAGGGGTAACTGCTTAAAATTGAAGGAACAATATAGCCGTCTAGAGTGTCGACGGAATTACTTTTCCCTTCGGGTTTGCCAACCCTGGAACGCACTCCCAGACTCAGTTGTATCCTCTCCTACCTTGGACGTTTTCAAAAAACGATTAGATGTTGCTCTTAGCTCCCAGCATTTTGTTACCTAAACTCCTCTATTGTGGATTACGCCAAGCATGCTTTTCAACAGGATTTATGTATCAAATGGACCCAAGTGAGCGACCATATTTTACTTTTCTCACGCCTTACATCAACGATCACTGCACCCCAGTGTCTTTCTGAACGTTTACGCTCGATTTTTTAATTTTACACTGATGTAATTTATCAAAGTATTCATCTCGGCAGACGTTCGGTAGATGACCCAGATATATTTTGATTTCATCATATTCACCCCAACCATCCTACGGGACGTGTCAAGCACTTGCTTTTATCCCGTGATAAATCATCGTTCATTGTTCAAACTAGAAACACTGTTAGAGGCGACCCAAAGATGGTTTCTGAGGATGGCATTGAAATACCGTGGATGGTAAAATGACAGGAGAAATCTTCTTGACAAAAGCCAATGATGCAAACAAATGAAACTCAGAAAATATCGAATACTCACTAAATAAAAGTATATTACAGGAACTTTGTAGCAAAGAGTGCCAACAGATAAAATGGAGAACAGAAGAGACAAGCACTGAAGAAAGTGCGGATATTTAAAGCAACCTGCATGTGAGTGTCAACAACGAACCCAATAACATCCCAGCATTTGCCAAACATGGCGCTAAATGCGTGTTGGAAAGGCGTTTGATTACTATAAGCAAGGGTACGCTTATGTACACATTAGGTTATACATGGTTGGCGGCATCCGGTTTCGGATTTGCCTGTCACTGTGGCAAGCCACAGGACGCCTGCGCCTACAGAGGGACCATGGATGGCTTGCGCTGCACCACCCACAGCTCCAACCACACACCCCATATCCAGTGTAAACCCGAAGGAATAAGACCGGGAGGCATGCGGATGGGAACCACGTTTCATCAACGGAGCCGGCCCACACTCCTTCACAGGCAACACAAGCACGCTGTATTTGGGAATCAAGCGCACACAAGGCGGTGGCTGGACCGTAGTCCGCTCCACACTGAGTGCATGGAACCACTCTTCGAGCCTAACACGGCCACAAGGACCGTGCACCCCGTCCCCTCCAGCAACGACCAACTGTCTCCTGGAGCCAGTATGGACGAGGTAGTGGGTAATAGACAGGTAGGCACCTTGTCAACATGCACATCAAGCGCAGCCACATCGGGGATATCAAACAACAGCCAAACACTTGAGAGAGAAAGAAAAAAAAAGAGAAAAACTCGATTAATGCATAAGGAAACGGTGACATAAACCTTAATTTAATGAGCATATGTAATAAGTTGTTTACAAACAAATCCTAGCTAAGTGCACGAGGTCAGGAAGTATAGTTCACGGAATGCCACGAACACAAATATGCTACGGAAATCGAATACAATTGGCTTAAGCGAGGTGTGCAAGTTAATGGAATAGAGTACACGTAGATATTTATACGAGAAAGAAAAGCATTAAGGCAAAATTGAAAACCCACCACCTGAAATAAAGAGACTTAGCATGCAAGCACGCGGTTAGTAAATCGAATTCAGCGTGCCTACAAACGCTGCGCCGGCTCGGCGTACTTCTCTGCAGGACCCGTCGTCGCTTCTGTAGTGGTCCCGAGTGGCCTAGCTCATGGCCCACCACTAGACATTTATATGAGAAAGAAAGGCATTAGGAGAGAACCGAAAACCCACCACCTGAAATAAAGAGACTTAGCATGCAAGCACGCGGTTAGTAAATCGAATTCAGCGTGCCTACAAACGCTGCGCCGGTGCTGCCTACGTTCACTGCAGGACCCGTCGTCGCTTCGGCAGTGGTCCCGAGTGACCTCTCTCATGGCTCACTAGGCCTGCCTGACTAAGGCACTCGCGACCGCATGTTCTACAGCACCATGCGCTCGATGTCGATGGAGTACAATTCATCGGTGCTTGCGCTTCCGCACTTGCCGCTTCTTCTCTGCATGCATGAGGGCTTTCTCCCGCACTTCAGCAACTGCCTTCGTGATTAGATCGCGCCATGCACGCCGATCAACCGCCTTCGATTCCCATGATCTGCAATCAAGATTAGAACGTGTGAGGCTCACTTTAATCATGTCCTGGTAACGTAACTTTGGTTTCCCACATGCCGCTTCCCAATACTCAGCTGACCGTATAAGAGTTGTTTCGGTATCCGCGTCGAATCCATACGGCTCATATGACCGAGCCATCTCAGGTGTCTCAACTAAAGTGTGCAGTCCACTGCATACATCCCACTTCGGCGCAGCACTTCCGTGTCTGCAACTCTGGCGCCCCAACCGATGCGCAAAATTCGTCGCAGACACTGATGATGAAACCGCTCGAGATATCTCACATCCCGACGGTACATCGTCCATGTTTCACTGCCGTATAGAAGAACGGACAGTACCATGGATTTGTACACCATCAGCTTCGTGCCAATGGTAAGCTGATGGTTGTTCCACACTCGGTACTCAAGCTTCCCGAATGCCGCTGCTGCCTTCGACACGCGAATACGCAACTCAACGTGCAGCGGCTGATCAGTCGATATCTCACTCCCAAGGTAGCCGAAACGGGAGGTGGTTTCCAATACTTCAGCACCAATGCTGATTCGCGGCAATATTGAAGATTGCACCTCCGGTGAAGGCTGAAAGAGACAGACAGTTTTGCTTGTGTTGATGGTGAGCCCGAATTTGGCCGCTGTCGAAGCCAGAGCACTAGTCATGTGCTGCAACTCATCCGCGCTGTGTGAAAACAACGCACAGTCGTCAGCAAACAGCAACATACGGATAGTTGTCTCACAGACTAGAGTTCTCGCACCGAAACGACGGATGTTCAGCAACCCACCATCAATACGGTGCTCCACACGAACACCGTAAGCACAAGCCGCATCAAAAGCACAAGACAACATTGCATGAAGATAGATATTAAACAGGGCAGGAGCTAAGACACAGCCTTGCTTCACAACTTGTCTCCCATACACCTACACATATACACATTGCTCACCCGACGACCAGATGGCTCGATAACAAGATCAGTCTACCGGAAAGCGACTTGCACAGGTCAATACTTACCTTTTAAGGGTTTCTCGCCAAACCATCACAAGCGCTCTTTAATTAGAACCTTGTTCCATCGGCCTCATATAATCTGCACCACAGACATACTGGATGCAGAGAAAGAATTGCTGTTTTGACGTATTACAGTCTAATAGTTATGCATTGCAATGCACAAAGCACTACAGTGAGTCGATGAAATGATATCGAGAGAGTACGGTTCAAAAGAAACTGATTTACATTTAGTTGCCTTTCAAAGCCACTGCTAAAATAATAAGTGCCTCAATGAAAAAGACATACTATGCAGCAGAGCTACGCTTGTTGGCGACTACAAGACCAATAATTAAGTGTTTACTGAAGATGCTTGTGTCGAAGCATTGCACGTCTCATTGCTTAAACAAATTTACCTGTGGCCGTGGTGACAGCTATGCTGATCATACTACTCGAAATCTGGGTGCTCGAATCAAGGAACACATTCCAAAGTGGCTCCGCAAACACATGGAAAATGCAATGAACGCATGAGGTGAATGGAGAAGCAAATTTGCTTCCGCAATTTAGAGACATTCGATGTGCACCGGTCACTAAGTGAACCCAGATGAGTCATTCACATTAACCATGCGCAGTCAAACGACTCACATACTCAAACTACTCGAGGGCATTGTGATTCATCGACAGCGTCCAACACTGTGTGTCCAACTACACCTGACAGTGACACTAAGCCGACCGTGGTAGCGTGCAACGCACCGATCGGAGAACACGTGATCCATAATTGATTTCATGTGATCTCGTTTTTGCATTCCTTTTTAGTTGCTTGTATTGTGATTGACGAGTGTGCAGGAAATGACAATGTCATCCCACAATCTTCATCTTCTGATATTCTTATTTGGAACTGCTAAATTCTGGTCCGTAGTCGTTCGTGTTCTCGCTATGGTTAGTGGGGGGGGGGGGGGGAGCAGTCGCAGGGCCCGACACGACAGCTGCAGCTGCACAAACAACATGCATAATTTTTTGCGAAAAGAAATTGTTTGTGCTTAGGAGCGTAGCCTGTCATGCTCTCATCCTCGAGCATACAAACTCAATAAAGGGGAACGTTTGTTGCTTTGAGACTCAAGACAGATCAGTGGAGGTTAGGTTCTTTTGTGCATCACTGTTAAAACAAGGAACTTATGCTACGGCTGAAGCTGTTGCATCAGCATGCTCATTATTGGTGTCTTGCTTGCATTTCGAATCTATAAATTAACATCTGATCCGGTTATGTAAGCGGTGCATATGCCAGATGGAACATAGGATTTTGGTACCAACAGAGTGGATGATGTTGAACCACCCACTTTGACCACGATTTGCTTGCCTTGTTTGTGCACAAAATTAAATTCACAAGTTTGCATTTGCATAGTTTCCGCATGATCTCCGGTGATGCTTGCAATCGGTCAACATTATCACCATCATCATTATACACGTTAGCTAGAGGTGGGAACACCTCAGCTACTGTGCCGCAATACATAGAAAAAAGGAGAAAAAATGCAACTGGTGCAAGCCGGCTGAGCTACCGGTAACGGATGGGCATCGTTCCGATAAGCTACCAGCCGGCTACTGTGCATCAAAAAAATTACTATGCAAAATTATATAAGGCTAAATAATGAGATCGTGGTTGGAGGGGAGGCTAAGAGGGATGGGGTGGGACAAAGAAACTCACAGCACGAACGCCACTGAGGTCGGCTCCTAGCCATATCAGCAAGTGTGTCCAGCCAAACGTGTTCATCGTCTTTCGGACCCCAACCAGGGAGCCGAGACGCTCCAACTGAGGCCAGCTTCAAACTGAGGGTTGTCACAGATTAGGGCAATATCATCAGCATACCCTAAGTCAAGAAGTAGTTCTCCTGGGAGCAGATCCACACCTTCTAAGCCGTGTCCTGTGAACGCGATTTCCATGACTTCATCAATGGCGAAGTTGAAGAGGAAAGGTGACAGCTGGCATCCTTGTCTCACACCGCTGGAGATATTAAAGAACGACCACAGCTTGCAGTATGCCCTCACTCTGTTCAAGCTACGCGCATATAATGCTCGGATAAGACTTACCTATTTCTCAGGTACACCTTCCCTGGGTAGACAGTCCCAAAGTGTACGTCTAACCACTGAATCGCATGCAACTTGATACCGAGGAACACGACAACGGTGGGCCGCTAATATATATGACGGTGATCCAACAACTGACGCCGAAGTGAAGATGTGGTCAATGCAGCCACGACCTCGACGAAATCCGGCTTGCATGCGGTCAACATATTCCTATGTGATTCATACCATCCCACTATGGTAACGCACTAGTGAGACTTAGATATCGCGTGACTCTGAGCCGCAGATCAGGTCGATTACAGGACCTACCGCTTGTTAAATCCGAAGGATTTCTTGACAAATAGCAATTTAAATTGAATCACCTCGGACATCGTCCTTATTCCCGATGAGATGCACTGTAGCGCAGAAACCCTATATTTGCACCCAGTGAAATGATAGTAGATATGTGGTACAACAGAAGACACAACAGGTATCAGTCGATGGCCGAGGGGTAAGGCGTCTGCTTGTAGCATAAAGATCACCGATTCGAATCTGCGTAGATGCCGGAGACCTAGTTTGACAGGTTCAGCAGGGAGGGTGGTCGAGTAAGTAAAATGTGTACAGACGCTCGAAAAGCCAGACGTCACATTCCAGCATACAACCGAACACGATATGGAGCAAGCTATACTCCGCACACGGTCACACGATGTCACAAAATCCAATCACTACACAGGACATGATGAATAGTACGCGAGATGAGACACGACAGTACACATCCGAAACCAAAACATGGTACAAGGGAACAGGATGTGGGAGGGAACACACACGTACATAAACAAAAAATTAGATCGGAAAAATTCTGTGAAGAGAGAACTCTCCATGCCTTCAGTAATCGTTCTGTTCGCACATGTAAGTAAGAGAAATAAAACATGATTAACAACGGCGGTATGTTTAAACAACTATCGCGGTTTTCCTTCTGCTACATTCGCAGTATCCCCATTGCGCTCGCAGCTGGTGTTGGTCGCGGGGAAAAGAAGTGGCCGTACGGCGCGCCCAGTTAGGATAACAACAGACCCTACAGTTAGTTTAGACCACCTGATATGAGTGAACCGCTTCGTCAACACGATGTTTGTAGTTTGTCCACTACACCGGTAAATGGCTGCATTTCCATACCAACTAAGCGGGGGCGTAGTTGAGGATTGCGGGAACTGGTTTTAACCTCAGGGTCCCGCCACTGTGTTCCACTTCACCCAATTAACTGCTTGAAAAGTAATATATTGGGATCATCAAGCAGCGTTTGATCAAAGCACTTGGGTGTGTGTGTGTGTCGTTACCGCATTCATGCTCTTTCCAGAAGCTACGGGAAATTCATTTTAGTAGTTCCATTTCGGGCACGCATTTT
>CALYDF020004020.1:0-23014 GCA_944474145.2 Dicrocoelium dendriticum
ACGTGGTTCAAGATTGATTCTCTAGCAGTATAGATTTTAATCTCTAATTGAACTAACGGTTTCGTATGTTCCAACTGCCCAGCTTCACTCACTGTGGGTGATGTGGATGTTCATTTGGGTGAAATGTCCTCGGTAGATAGCACAGACGTCTTTCGTACAACAATCCGTAGCAAACTGTTGTATATTCGTTGGAACTAGGAAAAAGCATGTTGCATTTGTGGAAAATAAAGATACCCGCAGCCCTATCCATCAAAATTAAAAAATTATCATGAAAATGGGATGATCAAACCAATAGATAATTTTATATCACCTATCTCAAAACATTCAGGGTTTCAGTTTCTACGACAGGTTTTTCCAGACTTTTTACATAGATTACCGGTTATCTTTAACTAGTTGAGTTCAATAAGCAATCAAGATTAAGCTTGCAACCTCCTTGGATATTCGACGAACATTCAAGAAATGATAATAAATGTCTTCAGGTTAATTTTCTTCCAAAACAGCAGCTCAGTGCAATTTGTTTACGAAAAGTGAGCATATTGATAGCTTTATTCTCAATAGAACAAGGATTATTGCATAACTAAGACCTTCATTTTTTATACTACTGCCATGATCTTATTAATAATTAATTTTGCACTTTCAGATCTTGGCGACTTTCTCCTACAAATATTTACTAGAATGATTATGTCCAAAATAGGTTTGGTAAATGTCTCGTTAGCTGGGAGTGTATTTTTATGCTATGGGTGTCGCTGAATTAATACCACTGGCAGAAAGCTAATGGATATGCTTACCACAAGCGAAACGTCTGGAAGCAGAGACTAATTTCAATATTGTAAAGAGCATATTCAGGTTTACCATGATGTTACGCTTGGTGGTCATTTTCATTTAAACAACTGTAATCGATTTCTCAACCTACGGGAATGAGCTGCTATATATAACAAAAGGAGTTGGTCGAAAGATTTCCATATACACAAAACAGGGAAATGATTCGTCAGTTGTTTGGTATCCGAAGCTTATTGACTAGTGGTTTTTGTATTAAGCCGCTTTGAATCTTTTGGTAAAATGTGTAAGTATTCACCAAATACAAATGACATGCTCATATTTACTGGTATCTTATCCTAATTTTCTCAAATCTTGCAACAACCAGGATCATCAATAAAGACACTTAGGTGATAAAATCTGCTTTGTGTTTGATATTATGCCGAATGCTTGTCCCTGAAAGATAATTGCTTGTCGGTTAGATAACATATGTTGAAATATTCTCTGTGGAATACTATAAATCACGCTCGACTTCCGCTTCGTTATTTCGTTAAATATTTAGTTGCAATGTTAGATCTACGCATGGTCAGCTTGGATGTTATTTGAAAACTCGTGGGTTTTACCTATTGTACTTGACACAAGACTACATGAAAACTAGCTTACGCCTCAGTATCTTTATGTCTAATGAACCTAGTGACACTGTCCATTTGGTTTCTCCTATGAAGGCCGCCTGAATACTTGAATTTTTGCTTGTTAACAGCAAGTACGTTTCATTCACATTTTGCCACACGCTATTCAAGTAAGTTATTCTACCGAGAAGTTTTGACTTAGATCAAACTGTAATTGCATATTTGAAGAATGTCAGGTTGTCGTTCCCAAGCATTTCTCAATATTTTCAGTTGTTGTGGTAAGATACTTCGCACAAATTCGTCAACATAGTTCAGTATTTTATCCTCCTGCAATCAGCAGTGAATTTAGTATACGTTTATGCAGAAAATACCCATCGGATATTATATGTAATAAATCCGCTATCAAACGGAAAACTTTATTAAAAGCAAAATATGTTGAGAACAAGTTAGGTCAGTGAAAACTTCTGATGGTAAATGCAAATGGACTTGCTGAGAGTTGGCAGAGACTAAGCATAGACTACGTCCTTGTCAGAAAACGAGTTGAGATTAATTTCGTTCCACTTTCGAAAATGATCTTATATATCATAATTTTCGAAGGATAAGTTTCAACGTGTATCATAGAGAGAGAATAAATGGGGTTGGTGATAAGGATGAGTCGACATTGGTGCCCGAACTGATTGGTTGATACGTACCAGAGGTCAGTACTAGTTTGCGGTTATTTGTTATAGAGTATTGTTTCGTAGCAGCCTTGAGCTCATGCTTCTATGTATCCTATATCGCTGTAATGGTATTTTGGGAACTTGACTTCTTTCCAGCCTACATCATCTTATTTGCTACATGACATACGTCATAAAATCATGCTTTCATGTTACTAATACCACGTAGCAAACGCTAGGATAACCTGACATATACTAAGCCCAACTGCAGAACAACAATTTGTTGACGCTAAGGCCATTGTTGCTGAGGCAGTTCTGCGTGCTCAGTTTACTCAAACTGCGACAAATTTGTTCGGGTGACTGAATTTAGTAATTACGAAAATCAAGTGAGAATAATGAATCATCCAGGCATACTGCCTGACCCGTAATGCCGGGAAGATACGTAAGGAAATCTAAAACGAATTATGAATTTCGAGGATTCGAAGGTTTTTTAATGAATGTTGATTTTGGCCAAAGTATATGAGCGGGCAGTGTGTGTTGATGTGGGCCAAGTAAGCATAATATGAATAATGATTACATTACTTTAACTGCATTTTGCTACCACTCGTGAAATGTCGTTAGGAGACAAAATTGCAATAGGACAGATGACATGATAGTTGTATTTTGTGGTGTGGTAAAGGGAAGGCGCATGATCTGGCAAGAAATGTGGACAAGCTATTGATGCCCGTGACGTAGGCGATAATTATATCGTATTTCGTTGGTACACTGGTTTTTGATAATGCAACATGTACTTCATTGCTGTTAGTGGTTCCCTTGTTTCCGGAGGCTAAACCTGTCAAATGTGGCGTCCGCAGCTTGCATCGTAAGTTAGGACGAGACGTGCTGCTCCCCGTGGATTAGTGACACAAAGCGGCTGGCTCTCATTCCTAGCCAGTATTTTTCATGACTTTGAACGCGCTCCACCCTAGATGAGCCACTGGATGGAAGGATCGTGTTGTTGCTTTCCAGGCATGTAACGAATAGCTGAGTTTTGAAGTGTTGCGCAAAAGCTTGCACATTTACATAAGCAACGGAGCCATAGCAACGTAATTCACTTCATTAGACTTACGAAGCCATTGCATTCAGGTAAAATACAGGGTCATGTGTAGACTTGATTTCCAATACGTACCCGTTCTCTCATGTAACTTCACAGCTCATTGTCTACGCTAATGAAATAATGGTGCTAGATGGAGAATGTGATGTGAACTGGGTGCTTAGCTTGTTTATCCAGCAGCAATATGCTGTGGAATATTGACAACAAGCGCACTGAGTACGCTCCGTTGTTGCATTTTACTGACTGCCGCTAACAAATTGCAGGTGCAGCGAAAACATTTCGGTTGAGAAATGTTGTAACTAGGCTAGAAGATGCACAATTTTCATTAAAGTTTCGCAAGCATTGTGTATGTTCTAAGGTAATTAAATTTGTTCACATTAGGATGTTTTGCGGAATGCAAAATGTGAGTATATGTGCAGAATGAGCATATGGCTCAAATACAATGTCCAGAAGGACAGCTGATTTAAAGCACCCAGAGCTGTGAAAAGAATCGACTTATATTCTCGACTTTACAGTGCATTTCGTTGTTTGTCTTTGACCGACGCAGAGGCTGAAAGATGCATTTAAGATACGTGTACTTTAGATCAGTTTGTCTGCAGTGATATATAAAAAGATTGGGAATCGAGTTATCTTCCTCGAATGACACACATTTTTGATCATCGAATCTAAGCAGATTATATCCTTTTCCATAATCCGAGCATCCAGCATCACAGATCAATTACAATACAGCCAATTAAATCTGCTTCGATTTTTATGTAAGTCACATTAAATGCATTCATAAAATATAAGTTTTTGTTCAGTTTCGAGATATTTCGGCTCAAATTGCAAACTTGATATCAACGAGACTTCCCCCGGCAAATATATCATAGCTTGATGTGAAGTATTACACTGAAAAGTGGCGAAGCATTCCGAACTGGGAAGCAGTAAAGAAGTAGAATACAATAAATACTTTAACACTCAGTTCGTCAAGGCTTCCTAAAAGTGAGACAGTCCTTCATTTGCATCGACTCGTGGCGTACGGTCTGTATGCGCATCCATCAACTCCATCAGTATCCGAAATCGTAACCACAATAGGCTTGAACCGCCAGCCAACACTTTATACCAAAAGGCAGGGATGACAGCCGCAGACTGTCAAGATTTAAAAAAACATAGCGCATCTCATTCTATACTGTCATACACATTTGTAAATTGTAGAGGAGAGAGTTGGCCCCAAATGAAAAGAACTTCACTGGTAGGAGATATCTGTTACATAGCACTTAGAAACAGTTACGGAGTATGTTATGACGTACTCACAAATTCTTTCGTGTGACATGAATAACTATCCATTCTTCCAAGGATATTTGGATTTCGAAGTTACTGCAATGCATTTCGAGTGTCCGACCTACCGACATGTGAGTGAAAGAGCGATTAAACATTGAGTATTTAAACCAGATACATATGGGCAGTGTAAGCAAAGTGAAAGGAAGAATTGATAGCAATGCTGTATTTTTTTTAGGGTCAGGCTGCTCATCTGTAAATTTTGATTGTATACCACGAGAACTGTATTCTGATGCTTTTTGAATTGCCAACGAACAGCGCTGTTTTCTGTTAGGTAGCTGTTAGGCATTATACAAAGGCTGTATACAAAACGTCCGTGTGGATGTCAATCAAAAATGTGTTCATGTTTTAGTATTGATCCAAAGCATTTTGCTGAAATAATTGAATTTGCAATATTCTTTGTATTGCGTGCACTATGAACAGTTCTGTTTAAAAGTAAAAACGTGTCAATATCGAGTAAATTGTGTGAAGGGCGGTGAAATCAGCCTGATGTTTGGATTTGAATTTCGTATTTATAACTGGTTGAGGTTAATAGATGACATGGAGCAGAAAGATAGTGCCGAGCAGACAGCTAATAAGTGCATCTTACTAGGTAACTGAATTGTTGCCTGATGACACAAATGTGTATTACTTTGTTTGCTGTGTTCCATCGAGCGGTATTCGTGGGTAGATAGAGCATGCGGTTCGTATACGAGCAGACGGAATCCCGCTGAGAGAACTATCTGAACTCTAATGCGATGCAGCTTTATACTCTATCTGTTATACTACTCACGCGTTCTGAAACCTCATTGAACACTGATTGACGAAACCCGATGATAAGCAGAGGGAAATAGGGAATATATGATTCACCATCAGGAGTAAGAACACTGTGGATAATGCTGAAACTGTTTGACATGACGCTAAATTTCACAGTATTGCACATTTACCACATAGCTTTCCATGTTTCCGTTGCATGGATACAGAGCGGAATTTGCGACAAGATTTTGGTGGGAGTGAAAAACAAGTGCGGAGTAATTCCGTTTAATCTTTTCGTTAAAAGCGCACTATGTTACGGATGTATCCCGGTTGATGTTGCTATTTATATACAAAAAGCAGCATGGACCAGGACGAGTTTCTTCTGTAACCCCAATGTTAACAACGTTGGTTTCAAAAATATGCTGTGATCGAGGGGATAGAAACTAGCTAAAGAGGGAGCAAAGTTTGTAGTTGCGAGCTACGAGGTTTTCAGTCAAAGTTTTATGCAGGTCGAACCAGATAACAATCGTAGAAAAGCCACGGCATGGGAAGTTATAAGCTGATTTAGAAATCCCAACTGGGAAGTACTGCGGTATATGTATTTTAAACCGGCAATCGGTGATTCACTTATGCATTTTGTATGACCACTAAACATACTTGATAAGACCGTTGTGAATATATATGTCATTTTCCTTTGTATTAGTGGCAGAACATATTATGTGACGTGATATACTACCACTGAGCTGGTATGGTATTTGAACACATATTTAAAATATTTAGCAGGAGAATGAGAAAGTTATCTTCATACAAAATTTTCTGAAAATGTTTAACAAGAGAATAAAGTGGCTTTTACACAATTTGTGCGTTTTATATTTTAAATCGCACAGGGTTTTGCTGTACCTGCTATGTCGAACTACAAACTTTTAGTTTAGTTATCAATACTAAAGCAGCGGAGTTGGTCGCTGATCCCCTCCTGCATTGGTACAGGATGGTCTAGGTTGTTACGGATAATTTGCAAAAGCTTCCAAAACTGGAAACAAATCCTAGAAAAACACACAAGGAGACATGTAAAGCATTGCTTATTAAGCTCTAAGAAATTCGTTGTTCAGCGTTCATAACCGCATGCTACACTTAAGTGGAGCGGATATATTTGCAGTCCAATGGCAGCTAGAGCAGCTCTTTGCTGGAAGGAATTGGCTACTTTTTGCAAGTGGCCAAATTGGGTAGGCACTGATTCGATCAGCAAAATGGGAACCGTATCATTTTCTTCTAGGCACTATGCACGATGCAGCCAGTAATTTGTGGAAGAGCAAATTAAACTGACTTATGATAGTGAGTTCGTCGGCTTTGCCTCTGTGGATCGGGGTATAACCGTTGAAGACAGAGCGACATTGTTTATAGCACAAAACTCATTAGGTTTGGTAGATGGTCACTTTGAGTTAGCACTTCCATGGTGAGACGAAGAAACCCAGCTAACTAATAACTGTGTGATAACATGGCAACGGTTACAGCGATAGTGAAAACAATTAAATGACAACCACTTTACGAAAGGCCTAAGACCGTGCCTGAAGAATTTCTAAAGAAGAATTACGCGGTTACCGAGCTGGTTGAGCAACTCAAGCCCAGTTTAAAGCCACGCTGGTACCTCCCGCATCATGCCGTAATAAACTTCAAGTGGCATGATAAGCTACAAGTGGTTTTAGATTGTGCTGCAAAGTATGATGACTTTTCATTTAACGACCGATTGATTCAAGGCCCAGATTTCACCTCCAGTCCTAGAAGAATCTTATCGCGTTTCAGGAACCAGATGGACACTGCAGATAGAGAGGAAATTTTATGTATGTGAAAGTACCGGACAGAGATGAAAATACATTCGTTTTATTAATTTAGCGAAAAGGGGGTTGGACGCGTTCTGTTGCGTATGCAAGTTACGGACATCCGTTTGGTGCCAATTCAGCCCCCTTTTGTGCCACTTTTCCATTACACCGAACCTTTGTAGTGCGGGGCGATCAATTTAGGCAGGTGGTGAGAGACGCTATGTAGACGAATTTTTACGTCGATATTTACTTGCTTCCGATCCCGCTCACGCAATAACTTATAAAATTTGTCTCACAAATTCGAGAAGTGTCAAGCAGGTGTGAGTCCAGGCTGTGAATGTTTGTTTCAAACTGTGCTGAAGTATGAAAGTTATTCCACTTTCAGAGATAACGGAAACGATCAAACCCATTAGCCAATTAGACTGCTCAATAAGCCCAATGAATAATGAGTTCTTTTTCGCTTTACTGTGAAATACGGGCCAAAATAGCGGAGAGTATTTTTGTCCGTAGTATCTTTTCTGTATGTTTCAATGGGATTCATAGCATCTTTGCTTAGAGCGGCCTAGTTACTGATACAAAAGGTAACCGTGACAAACGCGCATTGGATGAGGAAGTCGCCTGTGAAGACTCAGATACCTGTCAAAATTGGCTATCCGAAATAAAAGAAATAGGTGAAGTTAAAATCTCCAGGTGCGTAAAATGAGTCACATCCGTAAACAATCTTTGCAGTTACATGTATTTTTTTCATGTATCTGAAAAGAGATAAGGCGCAGTCGCGTAAGATCGATTTTGCAAAACGGACAAGCGTGCATACTGCGCATTGCTCTACGGGAATTCTGGACTGGTTCGCTTAAATTCTGTGTCCATTCCTCGAGTAGAGCTGTCTGTCGATAAGCTTGCCACGAGTATTTGTAGATGTGTAAAGGAACGCGCGTGAGGTTTGATAGGGTTTTCTTGTGGACAGATTCATCAGCGGTGCTTTAATATATCAAAGATAGGTCGAGGAGGTTTAATAAGATTTACCTACCGCTTAGCAATTATACTTGAGTTGTCTACGCTGAGTCAGTGGAAGTACGTTTTATCCAAACCCAATCTAGCCGACTTGCTTTCTTGAGGTATCGTCTTGTGAGCGCTTAAGACAGATGTGCGGTGACAACTGGCCAAGCCTACCATGTGTTATTCTAACTTCGGAGACCGTGGAGTAAATGTGCCCTGTTGTCCATCTATATGCCATTACCGAAGAGACTCCCTTGCACCGGTTCATGGGCTTAAATCTGAATGGGATAAATATGCTTTGGTCTGTCGTGTGTCTTTCACGATCTCAAATATACGTTCAGCGACTAAATGACGGTCTTTCATATCCAGACTAGCCTAGGAAGTCAAATAAGCTCAACGAAATTTCGGAAGCTCAAATGCTAGTCACTCAAATCGTGCAGCGTCATGCGTATAGGGATGAACTGAGATTTCAGGTGATAGAGATGGATAGAAGATGTTAAATGAGGTACGGCGAAAGAGCCTGAGGAGACGACCATTCCCATTATTCCTTAATCGTTAACTCTGTGTTGGCAACAGGTTGTCCCACTAAACATTTGGATCCTGCGTGAACTTTCCGGTTTGTAAATACGAGAGAGACCCAATGACCGAGATGCGTGCACACTTTCATCGCTTTAGCAGAATTCACACAAGAGTGACACAAGTATTAGACGGTATTTAACGCTTGCTGAATTGTTCAAGGAGTATCAGCTTTTAAACTAGTAACTGAAAGTTGAATTGGAAACAGTAAGTTTCTATTTCCAAACAGAAAATTCAGAAGACGTAGGCCGTGAGATGGCTCCGTCATTTCGCGCATGCTCCTAAATCACAAACAATGCAGAAAGGATAGGTATTCAAAATATGCCGTCTAAGTGATATATATTTAGCCAATCTTTGGCCAATCGTCACGCCTCGCACTACCATAGGCAACGGTTTCTGCACAAAAAGCAGCGGCAGCTATCGCTTGGTGACGGTGACTTCCAAGATCGTGAGAATGTGGGGTCGCTGATTGCGCATCTGGACGGTGAATGACTCATCAGGGTTACCATAGTAGTCGAGGATCATCAAGTACCCTGTGGTCGCCGACGCAGATCGATTTCTCAATTCACCCGATTTTACCCATACGGAAAACATCCGGCCGCGTGACCATTTATGAATGTGCCCATTGATCGTGACACCTAGACTTCGGTTAGTGCGTCTGATTTAGCTGTGTCCTCAGCCACAGGTGAACTTGTATAAGCAATAGGACATGCAGTGCCTCGTTATCGGTGTCTTGTGGGAACACATAAGCAGTGGTCTCCCTGACTTGCGCAATCGTAGTTTAGCTGCATTTTAAGTGTTGGATATGTAGAAGAGAGTTAGTGCAAACTGCTGATAGCTCCCTTACTACTGCTAAAACAAAAGAGGCGGATGGTCCCTATTCAGATAAGTGGGCGTTGACTACTTTGGGCTATTAATTGTCAAGTGCGACAGAAGAGAGGAGAAACGGTATTGCTGCATATTTAGTTGCTTGCAGAGGATGGGCTTTTAAATTTAGGTGTCACACACATTCGGTACTGCTTCCATAATATAACATTCACCAGGAGGTGGGTTGACATATACTGCCATACATATACTGTGTTTTACGGATGTTGTTTCTCCATGGTGTGCAAAAGCGATTGCCGAAGACACGCGCAAAGCATGAAAATAGGATTATCAGAATGAAGTAAAATGTCAACAAACCACAAGCGGATCAGTTTTCCCTTTTTCATAATCTATGAATGAAGGCAGACGAGAGAACTTTAAATACCGCGATCTTTAAAATTCCTGAGTTCAGCGATTCAAATAATTAGATAAGCTTTTTTCTAGGAAAGCAGTGTTAATAACATTTAAGGAATTTGTTCTTTAAGTAAGAAAGACTTGCAAATCATGTTCATTTCTTTTTTTAAAAGGAAGAAAATAAATTAAATACAAATTTGTTGCAAGCTCGTCTTCGTATCAGAAAGAATCTGGTTTATGTGGTGTTTTATGACGATCTAATCGCCGAAGCTGGTGGGCCTCATCTGTAAGGCATAAAAGGGAAGCATGCTCCCGTAATATAAAAGGTGAGTGCTTGCTGCACCTATGCGATGATACTGGTCTATTTCTTGTAAGCGGCAGGATACTATGGCGCACACAAGCATTTGATCAACTCTTCAAGCAAATAGATCACATTATAATTGGTTACACTCAGAGAGGCTGCGCCCAAACCTGCCGCAACATATGGAGCACGAGCACAGACTCTGATCAAGCGCTGGTATGTGCCGACCAGCGCATGTATTTCAGCGGAATTCTGCAACGACGTTATGAGTTAATAGACACGGGACTGCTGCCTAATCCAGGTGTTCCGATTGCGTATCAAAGTAACTGGAGTGATGAATGAGTGAGCGCCCGCCGAACGGACATTGGGTCTCCAGTTAATCTCTGAAACACTTACACGCAGCCGACATATTCCGGATGAAAACGAAGACAATAAGATTCACGCACCTCAGGGAGAAGCTTCGTGCTAGGCTGAAATTTTACCGCGAAGCCTAGTGGTCCCATCCGGCTTCGGAAAAGAAGACAGTTGCTCTGCTCTTAATATTCATCAGAAGTTATTCCGTATGATGTGGAAAGCAGAAAGCAGGATATTTGGTGTTAGCATGACCATACTTGCCAATATTTGGCAGCCCATCCACACCATTTTAGAGGGTTTGGAGTTTTGGACCGAACACTTTGAAAAGCAGCGCCAGCAACCACAGTAGCAATCTGCCATTTAACGTCTTACTCCCTGGGCTGTCCTTGGATCCACTCTCATGCACAAAAGTTGAATGTCAAATCAGACTTTTAAAATGGTACCAGGCCGGAGGAACATTTAGCCATCCTCTAGCTTACCTCAAGTTCATGAGTGACGCTATCGCATATAAGTTACACAAAGTACTTGTAAAAATGTGGGACAAAATGTTACCCCAGATGACTGGAGCCACTTTATTATAGTAAAAATCATGTCATGTTTGGTTCGGCGACCGATTTTAAGGAGCTGCAATCGTTGCGCTCCATATTTCACCCGGTATTGACAACAATCACAGAAAGCACTGCAAGTGGCACCAGAGTATTGCGGAGCAAATTACCTGATATTTCAAAAGTTCCTCGGAATATAACAGATTCCCAGCGAGTGGAGGCGGTGTACTCTTACGCTGAATTGTACGGGTGACAGCCGTTTGGAACCCGTCATATATAGTCCACCGTAGTCGATCATAGCTGGGGCACTAATGGACCTAAGAAAGTTCTAACATTATGGCACCAAAGCGAAGTGGAATCCGCCAGTGACCGTCATGTGGCCCAAATCTAATGATAACACGAGGCAGCCGGACAGGAACAACTAATATTGAAACCAGCACTGCTGTCACTTATCATGAATTTACCTAAGCTTTCAAAAGCTTAGACCACCGGATTCATCACCAAATGTTTCAAACACACAAATTCTAAGTCTATCCTAGGATGGATAAAAATACCCGTTCAGCTGCGGCTTAAATTTGTGTTCGAAATTGAAATTCTGATTCTACTGATTTGCATTGCGACTTTCCCCAAGATTCTTTGTTGGCGCCGCGTCAAACTTTTGTTCTTTTTCAGCAACCTTGAGCTTGCTAGCAAGTAGAAATTTTCTTTTTTTCAGGTGACAACAAGACATGGTGGCCGTTCGGTGGTCAGAATGACTTCGATCTGCTGTTACCAGACTTATATCTTGCTTTTGAATGGTCAATATCTAAGCAACTTTCCTTCAACGCTGAACGTCACTAGCCCACTAATGGGTATACGCAAGGGGACTGCATAAGGAAAATGACTTGATCGGGGGCGCAATATTGATGCGGTGATGCAAAACGATCTCGGCTATTCGGCGCAGTCCATGAGGACGCCCAAAACTGTAAACCAACCTAATGGTTTCTTAAGGGCTGCATCCGTGGTGTTCGACTATTCATCTTCCCTGAAATGTCAGACGCATATTTGTGTTCTATTCTAAAGTACATCCTTCAGATATCTGCAACCAGGATTAAAAAGGGATCTGGTTGCATTTGAGAACCCAAGGCAAAGGGTAAGCCACAATATGAAGGGTTGTTCTATATGTCTAACAGCTACGACTGAATATTTTGCGATTGCACAACGGAAGTTTCCGTCATCTACGAGGCAAACACATACTGACTACATACTGGTCCTAAATATGTGTCACGATTTGCGCCATATCCTTTTAATTAATGTGAAAATATCTTACGGGTTCATCATCTGAAATTGCCCACCTTAAAGAATCAGTTGGAATGCCGCCAGAACTACCTTCTCTACAGATTAGTTAACCATGGAACACTTGTCAAATTTGTTATCTCTGTGCAAAGGCAACCCATATGTAAAAAGGTTTTCGTTCTGCAATACATTAGCTGTATTACTTGCTTTAAAGTTTGATCTTTGAGTGACGACAATAAGAAGACAATATTGTGTTTATTAACCTGTACGAAAGCAGGGTCAACGGATTTACTTGTGTGTTAACATGAAAATTATGGTTGTTCTACAGTTGGGCGATTCACCTTAGTGTCTCTGTTTGAAACCATGTAAGTCAATCATGTATTCCTACTTGACGTTGAAGCTTAGGCTAGTTGTTTCGTAATACAGATTGTTCCATTGTTTTGTACACTGGGTACATGCTGAATGCTCACACAAAGCTCTATAAATGTCTGCACAAAATTAACATATTGCGATATCTACAATTGGGATGGTGGTTCATTTGAAACAACCCACGGATCCAAGCAACCCAAAACATTGAAGTTTACTATTATCTGTTATGTGGTGCTCCGACGGTCTACCTCACTTCTCAATAACGCCAGTGCTACTATTGTTTGTCCAACTTCATTGTTTTATGTTATACACCACTTGAGGAAATTGGCTGCAAATTAGTGACTGGTGAATCTTCAACATATTGTTTTGCATCCCAGTGATTTGCAATTTTTTGTATAATAAAATCGATCCTTTGAATAATTCACGGAGAATATCAGAAGCCGAAATCATCCGTACCGATGCAAAGCAGCCCGGTTTTTCTGGCATCGCGCACACCCCGTTTTATCGCAATGTTTCATCAGTTTATAACTTACCGTCACTTAATGTGCCGCATTCCAGTGCTGCTGGTGTTACATCTTCGCGTTTGTCACACTCGCCAATCAGCTCCACGATAGGCCAGCATTATACACCAGGTACGCAAAGCAATTCAGGTTGGAGCAGAGCGCCGACAAGGGTATATGTTCGTGCTCCATTGCTAAAACATTGACCGTATAATAAATGACAACAATTGCATTGCTTTTCACGCACTATCATACACTTTCAAATTGTGGCTTTTCGATTCGAAACCATGCATCGTTCCTTCGACACTTGTGTTCTCTTTGTGCCTCAACTCTTGCCGAACTGTCTAGATAAGCATTCGCGATCGCTTGACCCTTTTGCTTCGCTGCTTAGCATTTCATGCGAACACACACTAAAATGCGCAGTGTAATTTCTGGCACCACATTCGATTAGGCACGCCAGAAAGCAGGTACCGTTGCGTGCATTTGTTTCTTTTGTACAACCAATTTCCCGTTGGATAGCCAGACAAATATTAGAAACGCTCCGGGTATCGCCAAGCAAAACAAAAACCTCAGAGAACAATGCCAATCACTGCCACAATATGGCGATCAGTCCAAAGATATCGGACACAAGTTACTAAAACAGTAAACTTTGTTGTTAAAATGTGAACCGAACCACTTAATAGAGGTTATTCACGAAATAAACACATTAGTAATTTGCTCATCCGATTTCATTGAAATATGCTTGGTGGCATACCTAACTGCATGTTAGTTGCAAATTCTTAAACGAACATAGTCAAACATTTTGGTCGCATCTGCGCTTTCTTGAGGCCAGGAGCACTTGAGATTATGGAGCCATCGCACTATACTTAGCTTTCCGTTAACGTGACCTCCACGTTGGATTATAGCTAAAAATTGACCTTTCCATGAATAGAAATTACGAAATGAGCTGTTGTTCTCTCGCTGGTTTTTATAAGGTCAATATGGGTCCAGCTCGCGTGCATTCTGCAGTGATATTAATTCAGCGACAACCATAACATTAAAAATACACTCTCAGATAACCAAAAATCTACCAAACATATTTTATGCATAATCCGGATAATAAATATTTTGAGAGGTAAATCGCCAAAAGTTACACATGCAAGATTGTTGAAAACTAGACCATGATAATAAGGGAAAAACATAAACCTTACAAATGTAATATACATTGTTTTTCGTTCAAAAAGAAAGATAGCAATGTGCTCACGTTGCATAAAAATTATGTAATTGGCTGTCGATTTTGACGAAAATTACATTGAATAATTGTACTAAGACACGGAGGTTTAACATACTGATTCCAGGGTGAATTGTATGATAAAGTGAGCTGCTACTCTGCGTCATCAGCTCTGCTAGGCATAGGTGACTTCCTGCGATACGAAAGATATCCTCTACGTAATGCCAGTATTAGACTAAATTACGAATAAATCAGCTCAGCAAAATGTTTTCCGAATTAACCATAAACCACTTGAAAGTAGTGGTTCTAACGGTGAGCCAGCAGCTACCCTGTCCTTCAGTATTTAAATAAACCTGGTGAACTGCAGTCGTATTTTACTCATGTATAACTGATTTATTTTACTCCGTCGGTTTCATCTGGTGGCTGACATCAAAATGGTGTGATCGAATATCACACAGTAGTCGATGGACACTTCTAAAGGTCTTTCGTAAAGTGGAAAACAACACATAGCAAAATCATTCTATGCATTGTACAACCCAAGTCAATCAATAACGGAATCAACCTCCTCCTTAAGAATATTCAATTCATTCCACAAAGACATCCATTTGAATCTAAGTTTCGCACACGCCCATCGTCTTGACCAATTTCAAATCTGTACAAGAGATTCAGAACAACTGCTTTGGTTGGTGCAGCGGTTAGGTTGCGCTCAGCCAACCAACCACTTGATGCACACGCGGACGTGAAAACAACACATGAGCTCATTCACTGTAGGATGAGGTGCGGACTAGCACGCGGCATCTATTGACGGTTGAGGAAGTACTGTAACTGCCACCCACTCTCTTATGCGGCATCAAGA
This sequence comes from Dicrocoelium dendriticum, assembly GCA_944474145.2. Lineage (NCBI taxonomy): Eukaryota > Metazoa > Platyhelminthes > Trematoda > Plagiorchiida > Dicrocoeliidae > Dicrocoelium > Dicrocoelium dendriticum. The sequence goes on from CALYDF020004020.1 coordinate 15,204, forward strand.
CACACAACAAATAACTGGGGTCCCGAGATTTTACTGTGTCCCTTATTATTGCTTTGTATAAATTTGCGAGGTAAGCATAAGCGGCGCAACATTATTTACAGTTCAATTAGGCGTAATGGGAAATAGAAAACATCAATCATCAAACGACAATGGCTTTTTGTTATGAACTGCAAGGAACACCAAATATCATCTTCGTGTCACTAGCCATAAAATGAATCAGGGTGACCACTCTAATCATTCTGGTATGTGTTGATTCCCTCTTCATGTATATTTGTTAGAAGGGACTATTGCTTACTATGCGACACTATTCTAGCACATCATATTGATGTCAGCTTCCAGGAACAACCGACTGTGTAAGCTCACGGATTCCTTCAGACAATCGCGTGGTGGTTCTTTCGATATACTTTGCTCGACACGAACAAAGGTCTACTTGATCCAGGAACTATGTCCTTGATTTTTAGCCGTACGATTGGGGTGAATGTAAAGCTTAGCCGTTGGATTTTTGCGTAGTACGTAAGGTTTATGGCGTCGGATAGCCTTGTAGACGTTGATTGCCCTATTCCATCTTCTTCCGAACGACAACGACAGATGAACCAACATTTCTCCGACCGTATCGGTTTTAGCTCTCGTTTCACAGTATTCCATACTCTTCTGGACCAACATTTCGTGATAGACACTTCTCACAACATGCGACATACGAATTTCAACTATTCCTGACGCGTCTTCACTGCATATCCGTCTTGCATTTTCGGTTAAATATATACTCTAGTCAGATTCTGGTTAATTGGGACAAAGGAGGCACAATGTATGTAATGTCCATTTCACCTGGCTTCACTTGGCACCCTAAATTGCATAGATCCATATGATTTTCTGTCATTTTGGACGTCTGGGAAGGACATCCTAACATGGCGTTCAAATCTGAGGATGAAGTTAGCATTGGAATGCGCCGAGTTAAAATGTAAGAAAGTTGCTCTGTGCAGCGTTAACCATCCGATACACTATGCCTATCAAACTAATAACGACTGAAGTACTGTAAAACGAGGATGACTCCACTCAGGTAATAGTTCTCTAATTTGATGTTAATATATCTGCTAAGAGCGGTCCTATTGCTGAGTCCATTAATCCTTCTTTTCGTCTGGATATTTTCACGTTAAGCTGAAGTTATATGTTGTTACTACACAGCAAGTTTAGCTGTTTCCAGATCAGCGACTTCGTCTCGAGGTCAATAAAAATAGGCTTAATGCTCAGTATATCCGGATGACGGTCGACGGACAACTATTTAGCTAACGAACCGGTTCATTTCTAATTGCGGAACGGAGTCAACAGGCAACCTGAAATTTGCATGGATTTTCCAAAAAGAATGCAGAAGTCTTTTCACCAGACGGCAGGGTACTCGTTCGGCGCAAAGTCTAGGTTAGGCCCCGCTCTGTTCCGGGTCGGCTTATGGACACACGGACTATCCCGCTCAATCATTTGGAAGAGGCGTGGAATGCTAATCAACCGTGGCTTCGCAATGTCGATGCTCAAGACGATTAGACCGACCAGTCTCTCAATACAAGATTATTTATGTAATTCCAAATATTGGGAGGAAAATGTGAAATTTAAGCAAAAAAGTTCACTTCTTTCCCATTTACTGAACGCCTCCGCATCTTTGCGTGCCATGTTCAGGCCAAAGTGTCAATTGATCACACCACGTTAAATTGCGTACATGTGAAACGGATGTGTTTCACTGTCTTGCGTTCCGAGCCGAACACTGCGTTTTATTTTTGACACATCTTTCATTAAAGGAAATGTTTCCTTTCTTTCGGAAATAGAAGAATCATACGCTGTAAAATTTATCCTTTCGTAATTAGTAAATTCAAATATTGTAACTAGGAAGTAGACCTGACCATGACAACCATAGAAAGTGTGCAGAAGTTTAACCAATTCAACTTATGTTGCAAAATGATTTAAATTTTGTTGATGACTGTAGATAGAACAATCTTAGCAGTGTATTCGCAAGCGTGTGTAAAGAAAGTGGTTATGTTTTGCGTCTTAAAGCATTGACAAATGATCTGCTTACGTTTCAAACCGATTAAATATCAGCTCTGTTCTCAATAACCATTGAGGAAAAATGCAGTTATTTGCTTAAACGAAACTTTATGATTATCTTTGATTTGAACATTGCATCTGAGAAAAATAACCGCCAAAAAGTGAAAGCATTAGTCTTTCCAAATATTTGTCGCATATCTAAACAAGTAAGAGGCAAGATATATCAGCAAACAGTGCTTCTGCCTGCTGAATATCATAAAGTTTACACCGTCGTCATTCTCGTCTGTCTTGTGAAAAAAAGAAACCCAGACAATAAAATTAGAACAAATTTTTCAAGTTATAAAATATATTATATCCACATTTATTATCACCTAGTGCAGTAAGCATAGCTGGTGTGTTGAAACGGCACGTTATTAATTTCACTTGTATTCACTTACAATCTACTCATTGAGAATGTCTACTAGCTTTTGACAAACCAGCGGCAAATTTAAACTAATTTGCAAATTATTTTCCCAACGGTTATGGTCTTCAATTGAGAGCTCCCTCTGTATCGCTTTTGGGGATTTCAAAAAAAGCCACACGGCATTCATCAAATCTCTCGGTATAACACATATAGTGAACTTCCAAAACAGGCTGAACGCAAAATCAGGTGTTGTCTTTAAAAATAAAAGTAAGTTGATTTCAATATTAAAGAGAGCTCCTCGAAAAATCGCATCACTGCATTCTGAATGTGCTCAATCATGCACTGGTAAACCGATTTAGTATCCACACCATTTCAGAGGGTTTGGAGTTTTGGACCGAACAATTTGAAAAGCAGCACCAGCAACCACAGTAGCAATCTGCCATTTAACGTCTTTCTCCCTGGGTTGTCCCCTTGGTTTTCCCCCCCAACCCTAATTTTCCTAAATGATCTCACGAGCGTGCCAGCTTCTAACTGTTTGCTATTTGCTAATGACCTAAAGATATGGCGTATTATAACTGCAGTGGAGGATCACACATTGTTACAGGGGTAACTGTACAAAGCGTACACATGTTCCATCGAGAACATGTTGCACTTCAACGTCACCAAGTGCAAAGTTCTCAGCATACGGCACAAGAATATGCACAACTATCACCTAGGACCACAGATTCTACAGCGGGCTTCCCATGAGTGCGATAGCGGTGTGATAGTTCTAGTTGGCATCGGTTGTTTGAGGAAGACTGCAAAGGCAGCTAAGAAAGCATACCAGTACCTCGGCCTTCTTCGCAGAGCTTTCGGGAAGTTTGAACTTTCAGTCTTCCCAAACATGCTTTGTGCGTAAGTAAAGGCCGCATGCGGAATACGCTATTCAAGCGTGGCAACCCTGGCTCAAACACCATCTCACCTTGCTCGATACTGCACAACGCGGGGCAACGAAGAGCGTCAGAGTTTTGACCATCATGCCCTACAACTCAGGCTGAATGCACTCATAATTACAATGGACTTTATCGGCGTCTAAGGGGCGATCTCATAATGGTGTCAGATCCTAAGAAACCCCAACCACCCATGCAATTCCCTTCTAATACTCAGTCGAAACACCTCGATAAGTGGTCACCAGTTCAAGTTAGTCACGCAGTACAGCCGCCTGGAATGTCGGCGAAACTATTTCTCCCTTCGAGTAGCACATTCTTAGAACACCCGCCCGGAACATGTAATCAATGCACCCAACACATCCATTTACAAAAAAAGCTTTGACGATACTATCACATTTGCACTACGTGCCATAGCCCATGACCAACCGATGTCGGCACTAATGCACAACAGACGGTGGATAGTGCCATAACCCTACTCGAGAATGAGTCACTCCAAACCTTTGCACGAAATTTGATAAACGCTATTACTATAGAATGGATTTCTCTATCCTGTCGACACAAGATATTTGCTATCTTTTTTATGTTTGCCCCATTTATTATTTGATCAATATCCACTCCCCTTATTGCTTTGTGTGCGTACATTCTCATTTCATACTCCCTTTATACGACAGCGCCGTTAAATTTCTAATTGTCTAAACTGTCGACTCCATTATCCCTTGCTCTATATTTTACGTCACGCTAAACACCCAACTGGACATGTCAAGCATCTGCTTTTTCACCCGTTATAAATCATTGCTCATTGTTTATTCTTTTCCTTAAGACTCGGAAGATGTAACTTCGATAAGCCCTTTGATAAGCACGTACGGTCTGACCATGTGTTATCCTAGTGACACGCGTGATCAATTCTACTCTCAGCTATCCTCCGTGATACTGTCGTTGCCGAGGGGCGACCTACTCTTTCTGCTGGGTGCTTTCAACGCTAACGTTGGGCGTGATGCATCGGTATGGACAGATGTTATCGGTTTGAATGGCATTGGTTCAGCAAATACGAAAGTTGACAAGCTGTTCTCACCGTGTGTCACTCACTGCCCGACGATCACGAACACTCCGTTTGCACTGAGTGCGAATGATATAGCAACATGCATGCACCCACGGAGTGGTCACGCTCACCTGCTCAACAAAATCATCGTACGTCAGCGTGATATGTCTGAGGTGCGCATGACACGTGTATTGCGTGGAGCTAAGTGTGGCACTTATGACAAATTGGTGCACACCAAACTGTATATATATTTTCGTAAATTTATGGATTGCGCTCCTGCCGTAAATCGGCGTAAAGTTAACATTCTCTCCCATGGTACTGTAACGAAACGAAGGTGATGTCTGTACGCTTGTGTGCTGTGGAATGCATAGCCACAGTGGGCGAACTGTGGCACCACATTCGCGACCAGTTGACAGCTGCTGCCGCGGGGACCATCGGGGGCGCAAACTGTAAGCGTCCTGCTTGGTTTAATGAGGACAATGCGACGATTGGCACATTGGTATCGGATATGAATGTAGTATTTGCTGCATATTTGGCAGACTCCAGTGACTCGGGGAAGAATTGTCAGTTTCGCAAACTTCGACGGCGACTGACCCAAGAGCTCCTCCGCATAATACATGCATGTTGGACGGAGAAGTCGAAGCAGATGGAATGCTACGCCGAAGGCTGCCAACACAAGGAATTCTTTGACATTTTGAAGGCGGTGTACGAACCGAGGTTGAAGCCGTTATGGGGCTGATCGATGGTAGTTCGCGCGCTACCAGCACACAGACTGCAGACATAATGCAGATCTGGCGGAAACACGTTGAATGTCTCATGAACAACCATTCGGAGATCGGCTGGTTTACATTAAACAGGCTGAAGCAGCACGATGCGAAGGCGAGACTGGCGGACACGCTGACTCTGGATCAGACGCAGAGAGCACTTGCTCAATTGCGAAACGGAAAGTGTGCCTTGGCCAATGACATCCCGCCTGAAGTACTGAAACACGGTGGACCTGCGTTGGTGACTGCGCCGCACCACTTTGTGCAAAGCATATGGATTTAGGAGGAGGTGCCTGCTGAGCTGAAGGATGTCTTTGTGCTAGCGTTGTACAAGGGCAAAGGGAGCAATCATTGTTGCACGAGTTATCGTGGCATCATCTTGCTGCGTTGTTTGGGCAAGGTGATTGCCCGAATCCTACTCAACCATTCAGGTTGTGGAACCTAACGTGGCGGAAGAGCAGTGTGGATTCTTTTCGGGTCGTAAAACTATAGTTGCAGAAAAAGTCTAGTTTTCAACAATCGTGCATGTATATATTTTGGCTATTTACCTCTCAAAATATTTACTATACTGAATATGACTAAAATATGTTTGGTAAATTTTTGGTTATGTGAGAGTGTATTTTTAATGTTATGGTTGTCGCTGGATTAATATCACTGGCAGAAAGCACGCCAGCTGGAGTCATATTGACCTTATAAAACCAGCGAGAGAACAACAGCTCATTTCGTAATCTTCTATTCGTGGAAAGGTAAATTTTAAGCCATAATCCAACTTGGAGTCCACGGTAACGAAAAGCTAAGTGTTGTGCGATGGCTACGTAATCTCAAGTGCTCCTGGCCTCAAGAAAGCGAAGATGCGACCAAAATGTTTGACTATGTTCGTTTAAGAATTTGAAACTAACATGCAGTTAGGTATGCCACCAAGCATATTTCAATGAAATCGGATGAGCAAATTACTAATGTGTTTATTTCGTGAATAACCTCTATTAAGTGGTTCGGTTCACATTTTAACAACAAAGTTTACTGTTTTAGTAACTTGTGTCCGATATCTTTGGACTGATCGCCATATTGTGGCAGTGATTGGCATTGTTCACTGAGGTTTTTGTTTTGCTTGGTGATACCCGGAGCATTTCTAATATTTGTCTGGCTATCCAACGGGAAATTGGTTGTACAAAAGAAACAAATGCACGCAACGGTACCTGCTTTCTGGCGTGCCTAATCGAATGTGGTGCCAGAAATTACACTGCACATTTTAGTGTGTGTTCGCATGAAATGCTAAGCAGCGAAGCAAAAGGGTCAAGCGATCGCGAATGCTTATCTAGACAGTTCGGCAAGAGTTGAGGCACAAAGAGAACACAAGTGTCGAAGGAACGATGCATGGTTTCGAATCGAAAAGCCACAATTTGAAAGTGTATGATAGTGCGTAAAAAGCAATGCAGTTGTTGTCATTTATTATACGGTCAATGTCTTAGCAATGGAGCACGAACATATACCCTTGTCGGCGCTCTGCTCCAACATGAATTGCTTTGCGTACCTGGTGTATAATGCTGGCCTATCGTGGAGCTGATTGGCGAGTGTGACAAACGCGAAGATGTAACACCAGCAGCACTGGAATGCGGCACATTAAGTGACGGTAAGTTATAAACTGATGAAACATTGCGATAAAACGGGGTGTGCGCGATGCCAGAAAAACCGGGCTGCTTTGCATCGGTACGGATGATTTCGGCTTCTGATATTCTCCGTGAATTATTCAAAGGATCGATTTTATTATACAAAAAATTGCAAATCACTGGGATGCAAAACAATATGTTGAAGATTCACCAGTCACTAAGTTGCAGCCAATTTCCTCAAGTGGTGTATAACATAAAGCAATGAAGTTGGACAAACAATAGTAGCACTGGCGTTATTGAGGAGTGAGGTAGACCGTCGGAGCACCATATAACAGATAATGGTAAACTTCAATGTTTTGGGTGGCTTGGATCCGTGGGTTGTTTCAAATGAACCACCATCCCAATTGTAGATATCGCAATATGTTAATTTTGTGCAGACATTTATAGAGCTTTGTGTGGGCATTCAGCATGTACACAGTGTACCAAACAATGGAACGATCTGTATTACGAAACAACTAGCCTAAGCTTCAACGTCAAGTAGGAATACATGATTGACTTACATGGTTTCAAACAGAGACACTAAGGTGAATCGCCCAACTGTAGAACAACCATAATTTTCATGTTAACACACAAGTAAATCCGTTGACCCTGCTTTCGTACAAGTTAATAAACACAATATTTTCTTCTTATTGTCGTCACTCGATGACCAAACTTTAAAGCAAGTAATACAGCTAATATATTGCAGAACAAAGACCTTTTTACATATGGGTTGCCTTTGCACAGAGATAACAAATTTGACAAGTGTTCCATGGTTAATTAATCTGCAGAGAAGGTAGTTCTGGCGGCATTCCAGCTGATTCTTTAAGGTGGCCAATTTCAGATGGTGAACCCATAAGATTTTTTCACACTAATTAAAAGGATATGGCGCAAATCGTGACAATTGTTTAGGACGAGTATGGGGTCAGTATGGGATTGCCTCGTAGATGACGAAAACTTCCACTGTGCACTCGCAAAATATTCAGTCGTAGCTGTTAGACA